>JAOXYJ010144950.1:0-10901 GCA_028566555.1 Lithophaga nigra
TAAAAGTATTCCAGAAATTGAAGTTCAACATACATTTAAGTAATTCCTTTAAGCAAGTATACTAGGTTAATGATCTTTAGACGTGTAGTTGGTACAAGTAACCCTTGCATATTTTTTTTTTCAAGATTGGGGGTCTAAAAGGGGGAGGTTTAAAGGGGTCAGTGTTCGTTTGGGAGACTTTTGTAACAGTATCCTGTTACAATTATTACTTGTCATTTTTGCTGTTTACAGTTTTCAAGATAATAGCCAAAAACGCAAAAATGGGTAAAAAACGTCATTTAAGGGATTAACTCCTATAAAGAGTCAATTAACGATCTCGGTCATATCGACTAATTTGTAGATCTTTTCTTGCTGATTATTTTTGCTGTTTACAGTTTCTCTCGATCTATAATAGTTTTCAAGATAATAGCCAAAAACACAAATATGGGCAAATGTCGTCATTTAAGGGCAATAAGTCCTATAAGGATTTCGATTGACAATTTTGGTTGTTTGACTTATTTGTAGATCATGTCTTGCTGGTCATATTTGCTGTTTATAGTTTCTCTCTGTCTATTATGGTTTTCAAGATAATTGCCAAAAATGCAAGCAATGGGTAAAAGTTGTCATTTAAGGGCAATAACTCCTATAAGAAGTTTCGTGATGATGTCGGACCAATAGACAGAATGGAAGAACGTGGCGTGCTAATCCTTTTGAGGTAAGATTTTTTCTCTTTCTGTTATAAATTTTGAGATATAAGCCTAAAACATACTCTGACCCCTATATTCTATATGTAGTAATAGCGGCCATATTTGTCGACGGATCAGAACTCCGGATACAATTTCCAATTAAGTTACCATAAGAAACATTCACATGAAATTTGGTTCCAATTGGCTCAGCAGTTTAAGAGGAGAAAATTTTTGCAAAAATTTACGAACGACTGATGCCAAGTTATGGCAATAGCTCACATTGCCCTTTGGGCCAGGTGCGTTAAGAACCAAAACCAAAATATCCTGTTTATCATTTGATAAAAAGCTTGAATTTTTTTATTCGTATAGTGAGATAAATTGTATCATAATAAGTTTCCAAATAAAGGTAAACAATATTATAAAGTTTTTGTTGACTAAAAAAATTCTTTAATGCGCTACATTTTTCGTCCGAATTTCAAGTACAACAAACTGACCATGTATACTTGTACAAACAACACAAAAATGCGATAACACTAAAAAACAACGATATGATTACAAAAAGAATAATTCAATCTTACAAATATAATATAAACATATATTTTGTACAAATTAAAATCTATGTATATAAATATTTTTTTTTACAAGCAAATATCTTTAACATAAAGGTGATTATTCAAAAATTCAAAGTAACTACTAAATGGTAGGAAATTAAAAACATGTAATTAAATAGGGGGAAAGGGAATTTACTTTAACTAGGTAAAAATCAGAAGAAATGAATACCTGTGATTTTTTCCAGTTATATTTTTGCAACTAATAGTACAGTAAGACCTCATTATATCTTTTGTAGATTCAAATGGAATACGAAATTTTCCCCACAACTTATCAAATGCACAGGATGACATCAAGAAAGTACATCTAGCGTCATGATACCAATGGCATGATAAATTTATAACATGATTACTTGAGTTTTACTGAATCAATATAACCATGTTCTTATGAGAAATATCCAATACAGTTTTAACACTAGAGGCTCACCTGGCTAACGTGCCCATTGTGAATGTATATTAAGTGTATGTTGAAAGGAAACCTACACTGTAAACAGTAGTTTGCTTAATTACGTCTAATCTGCAGAACATTTAAAATCAAACAGTTTGTGAAGGACCTTCTATACATCATTCATGCGAACTTTGGTTAGACTTGGCTCAGCAGTTTCAGAGAGAGTCAATATGCAATTTCCCATAGAGTTCAATGTAAAACTATGTGCCCCCATTGCCGCAATGTTAGCTACCCGATCAATACAAAATGAGGAATCTTTGTAGAGAACCTTCCAGTCATCATTCCTGTAAAGTTTTAAAACATCCGGCATTGCAATTTTAAAGGGGAAAATTTTTCAAAAATCGGCCAATCAGAAACAGGAATGCCTCTGGCGGTCACGTTAGTTAACCATTCAGCACGAAATGAGGAATATTTGTAGAGGACTTCCACTCAACATTCATATACAGTTTCAAAATATTGTGCCTCGTAGGAGAAGATTTCTGAAAATCGGCCAATCAGAAACGAGAATTGCCTCTAGCGGTCACGTTAGTTGACCAATCAGCAGGAAGTGATGAAATTTTGTAAAAGACCTTCTACACATGATTCATGCAAAGTTTGATTGCAATTGGTCTAGGAATTTAAGAGAAGCAGATTAAAATGCAATTTTCCATAGATTTCAATTTAAAACTTTGTGCCAGTATATTAGCCACCCGATCATTACGAAATGAGGTATCTTAGTAGAGTACCTTCCAGTCATCATTCCTATATAGTTTCAAAACATTTGACCTTGTAGTTTCACAGAAGAAGATTTTTGAAAATCGGCCAATCAGAAACAAGAATGCCTCTGGCGGACATGTTAGTTGACCAATCACCACGAAATGCGAAATCTTTGTAAAACACCTTCCATACATCATTCTTGCAAAGTTGGTTGGCATTGGCACAGTGGTTTCAGAGCAGAAGATCAAAATGCGAAATGTTACAAGGACGGACGACGGACACCAAGTGATGGCATGGCTTTCAGCCAGGTGAGCTAAAAAAACAAAAACATAAATGCTTTGATTAAAATAGTCAGAGTTGCCTATATCTAAGAAAAGATTAAGAAAGACCTAGCTGGCCCAGTTAAGGTCACTGACTCATAACCACAAGAAAAACACAGCTGTTGTAGTTTTGCATTCTGTATTCATAAGACAGTTTCATTAACAAGTTCAAATTCTGCCGGCATTTCACGATTTGAGGGTCGTACATTCTCTGAATTCATGCCAAAATATTCAGGCATTTCGTGATCTAGGGGTGGAACATTAAAACAAGTGCGGCGCCTGCGAAACAAATCATCAATTCTTTCCAGGTCAATGGAAAGGTCTACGTGCTCTCCTATTTCTCTATTAATATCGTTATCCGTAAATTCAGTTCCCTGAAAAATATGAAATTATATAAATGTAAAAACATATGTATTCAATATATACACACACACAAACCAGCTTACTGCTTAACAGTGATTTATTTAATTGGATTAAGGCCAAACATTTAAATACTACAGATGTCGTATGATCCATGTTGTCACCCGATACTCTGAGTCTTGAAGAAAATTAATGAAAGCAGTAACAGGAGCATGGAAAATAAGATCGAGAAGTAGTTACTCCTAATCTGTAAAACACTAGAAGTGCATTTTCCACATAAGTAAAACTAATTTTCACTTTTAGACATAAAACTAGAAGTAGCGATCTTCCCGCCCCTCCCAATCCTTTTAATTACTTAAGTATTTAAAGTAGAAGTGATCATTTGCTATATTCCATATAGTGTGAAACAGATTTGATTAAGGCAAGTCAAACACAGAATATCTCAGAAAAGTATTATCAACAGTCAAGTGTTATTTGACACATGTTTGAATGAGTATGCAAGGCTTTAGGAACACTTTAAAAAATAAATAATCTACTTTAATCTATCATTAGAAAAAAAGTCTGGTATTCTCTCAGGAAATTTACCAAAGTTGGCATTAAAATCTATTGTTCTTTGTAACCGCTGTTGCATGTTCTTCTAATTTGGATGAAAATATTTTGAGATGGAAGGATAGGTGGAAGGACAGATAGGGGTGAACCACTATAACCCCACTCCTTCGGAGCAGGGGTCAAATCAGACCTTAGCAGCAAAAAACAAACAAACAAAAAACAAAAACAAAAAACAAAAACAAAAACAAAAATAAAACAGACTAACTAACAAATAAAACCCCTACTTTTTCCAAAAACAACCGCCTATTAATGGGAACTGAAATCATTGTTTCAGTGGAACTTGCACCAAACAAGAATTATACCTGTGTTAATAATGTTCCGTGTTGAATGGAAGCCGACGGATAAAAAAATCTACAAGTATTGCTTGGGTGATAAAGCTTAAAGTAATGTTAGTGCATGTACTGTAAGCGTTGTTTGTCCATATATTTGTTTGTTTGTACCTACTTTGTATAAGATATGTAACCAAACTTTGTGAATTAAATTTAATCAAGTCATGATGTGAAAAATAGGAATACAGTCTCCTTGCACATCTATTTCTTAAACTTTAACTTGTATGTGTCAATAATTGGCTTTATATTTCAAACATTTCTTATTTCTGTCAACAGTTCTTATTAGGGATTTTTTTCATATTCGCAAGTGAAGGGTTTCTGAGTTAACTTTGTTTCTACACCATTGTTGACAGACTACATAAAAAAGCCAGGTTTCCCTAGCGTTCCCATTTGTTTTGTAAATTGCTTTCAAACAACAATGACCAATGAAATTATTTGATATAACTAGAGGTTTTCAGGGGCCTGTAATCGCTCACATGACAGACATGCTTCAATTTTCTGAAAATGGAATGCTGTAGGACCATCAATATTCATAACGTTAATTCAAATACATGCATTCACTAATATTTTCGCAATTAGTTTAAAATTATTTTTACATTATCAGAGGAGATTATGCAAATTTTTAAGTATTATTCCTCTGCAAAGACACTTGTGTCAGAGCCTACATGTACTATCAGCAGCCATCTTAGTTGATGAAAAGGGTCATGGAAAGTAATTCTACTCATTCAAACTAACTACTTGCTGTTTTAAGATTTTTTTTCAATATTTTCTGTATAGTAATGGCCGCCATTTTTGTTAATAGGAGGGGTCATCAGATGGAAATCTGAAAGGAGATCACTAAAAAACCTTTCCCGCAAAAACTAGTTCAAATTTGTCGAAACACTTATTTTATAGGAATTATAATTTTACCCTTTATTTCTATTTACAGAACCTGCGGTCATCTTGGTTGCAAGGTGCAGTCATCGGATATAAATCTGAAAGAGGACAATTGAAGAACGATTCCTACCAAAACTGGTTCTATCACTGGTTTTATAGGAATTTTTAAAATGTTTTTTCCTGTTCTTTCTGTGGTTTCCAAGAAGGCTTCAAAGTGTATTTCCCATAGGATCCAGTGTTGAACTATGTTCCACGGTGGCGCCAAATTTGGAATACCGATCGGTACCCAAAACATAGTTTCGGTAAATGACCTTAAATGAACATATATAGATATGCAAAGCTTCAACTGTCGTATTTCCCACAGGGTCTGATGTTAAACTATGGCCATCTTGAATTTCGGATTGGCACCAAAAACATAATTTTGGTATAAAACTATCCAAGGATCATTTACACCATAAAACAATTCCATCGGCAATGTAGTTTCTGACAAGAAGATCAGCCAATCAAAACACATTATTGCCACTGGCCAAAATGTTGAATTTCTGGTCGGAACGAAAACCAGAATTTTATGAAGGACCTTCCAACGCACATCCATTTCAAGTTTAGTTACATTTGACCCAGTGGTTTCTGAGAAGACTTAGATAAGTGTCTGAATACCTTAACACTGGAAGCTGGGTTCGCAGAACTAAAACCTGTGAAATCCGTTTTAGGCTTGTGGTTATCAGTCAGCTACAAGAATTACTGGGCAAGCCTGTCCCCTCAATTAATATGAAGAACATTTCTACATATTGAGTATCACATACAAGATGGGAGGTGGTCAGTCTGACAGTATACTGAGTCTCATTTCCGGTTTTTGTACTATCTTATCTTTCATATTTCTCTCGTGAAACAGTAAATTGATTTTAAATCTGATTTTTTAAGCCAAAAAAAATATATTATTTATACTGTAAGCTCTAGCTGATTGATACGGAATTCATAGGTGCCTAAATAATTGGTTTTTGAATTATACATTACTAAAATGGATTGGGTAGAGGTTTTTACTAGGAAAAATCCCGGGCAGCTAACCAGCTGACATGGTGAAATCCCCAAATTTGGGTAGTTGTCGAGATATCTTAAGACATCAAGTATGGCTGAAATTAGTAAAGCGTCAGAAATAAAGTATTTTTCTCAATAACGCTACTATTTTGTTTGTTGTACTCAACGACTTATGACTGACGTCGCTAGATGTCCCAATTTACATACATGTACCTTTTATCTAAAAAATTGTCCTGTTTTGCTGAAATAAAACCTTAGAAAATGCAAATCTGAGTCCTGGTTTCTTATTTATTATTTAGTTTTTTAATTTGATTTTTATTTATTATATTTTTAATCTTTAAGAGGAGCATAAGCGATGAGATCATGAATCTGGGTCCTTTTTTCTTATTTCGTATTATTTTCTTTCATTTTACTTTTATTTATTATTCTTTTAATTTTTGAGAGCGGCATAAGCGAGAAGATCATGAATAATGACATGTCTCCGAAAATACATGAATAATCAATGAATGTGAAAAACAGTAAAAGTACATGCTGATAGTCTGAATAATCTGACCGTCTACAACTTTGTGTCTGAAACGGATAGCAATCGATCCCATTGACGATAATGGAGCAGCCCAATGCGATTGTCACCATGGAGAGTTTAAAGTTATATTTAAGGCTTTATTTATGTAATTGTATCTTCCCTTCAAGCTAGAGGCTCACTTAAGACTGCATCGCTCAACCGGTTCTAAACTGACCAATTCTAATTTCCGAAGATCTTCTTGAGCATTTCCCATTGGGTTTTATATTAAGCTATATTCCATGATGGTGACCATTTTGGAATTTCTATCTGCACCAAAGCACAATTCAGGTAAAAAAAATCTTCAAATGAACATTTATGGAAATGTTTAGCTTCAGCTGTCATAGTTGTTTCCAAGAAGAAGATCTTCAAGTATATTTTCCATAGGGTTCAATGTTAAACTTTGGTCAACGGTGGCGACCATCTTGGAATTCCAATAGGCATAAAAACACGGTTTTGGTAGATGACTTTCCTATCAATATTTATGGATATGTTAAGCTTCAACTTCCTTAGTCGTTTTAAAGAAGATCTTCAAGTGTATTTCTCAGTGTCTAATGTAAAACTATGTTCCACTGTGGCAGCCATCTTGGAATTTTGATTGGCATAAAAAGTATTGGTAGAGTATCTTCAATGAACATTTATTGCCATGTATATCTTCAACTGTCATAGTCATTATCAAGAAGATCTTCAAGTATACTTTCAAAAGGATCCAATATTATGCTATGTTCTACGGTAACAGCCATCTTCGAATTCCGATTGGTATTTCCAAGAAGAAGATCGTCAAGTGTATTTCCCATAGGGTCCAATGTTAAACTATATTCCACAGTTGCGGCCATCTTGGATTTCGGATTGGCACAAAGAACACAATTTTGATAGATGACCAGTCAAGAATCAATTACAACATAAAACTAGAATTACTGTGAGCATGGCTCACTAAGTATAGCCCGCTCTTCATCTGCCTTGCCCCAGTGCTCATGGAGGGGAACTGAAACTAAAAGAATGACATATCCTGTTTCAATACATTAATTACAGCAAGCACCATCAAAATACCACATGTAATTCAAAATTTTACACGAGATATACCTCAGACAGTTTTACCATGAGACAGGTCGAAGTTAAGGTCAGACTGACTAAGTTCTTTATGCAACATTTATCCATGATGCTCTTTGGTTGATTAGCCTATATTATACAGTCAAAGAAATATTCCACGGACAAGGTTTTGCTATGATAGTAGTTAAAGGTCAAAGTCAAGCCCACAGTGACCTAGTTTTGATACCTGACATACCACTTTTCTATGATGTACCCGTATACCAAGTTTTATCAACCTAGATTCTACAGTAAAAGAGATTTACCCCGGACAAATGTTTACGGTGATAGAGGTCAAAGGTCACTAGACCTGTCTGGGTTTTTACGACCATCAGCATCAATCAGGTGTTGATATTTTGTGTAAAGTATTGATAGTTCACATAGTTTTAAAGTTACAGAGCAGACACAAATTAAGTCTATGAAAACATAACATACACATTTTAATAACCTTTAAGTACCATCTGTGACCTTGACCTTGATGGCTCATCCATATGGATTGTTCATGAGCCATCGTGTCATGGTGGGTAATATTTTGCACAGTATTAATAAAATCCATTATTATCTTAAAGTCAAGGTCATCAAAATTTGGCTTATGATGAATGCATCATCATGTATCCATATGTAAAACTTTATGACTGCATTGCATATTACCTTTAAACAGCAATAAATTTAGGACATTAAATGTTACTAATATTGGAGTATGCAACCTTTAGGTCAAGGTCATCTTAATATAGCTCAATGTTGTATGCATCATCTTGTTTCTATATATGAACAACATCTGACACACACATATGTCTCAGCTGTCTCCACATGTCACATGAGGAAATACATATTTTATACTTCAAGGTCAGGTGGCATGTGTCGGACTGACATATACATTTTCTGACAAATATATCGAGCTAATATGGTTCCTCTCTAGTGTATAGTTACCGAGAAACGGAGCTTATCACAAAACTTTGACATTAATCTTACAAATCCGCGGACCATGAAAATGAGGTCAGGGTAAGGTGATGTGTGTCAGATTGATATGCACATCCTCTGATGAATATGTAGACCTTATATGGTTGCCTTATGCTTTATAGTTTCTGCGAAAAAAATAATCACAAAACATTGACGTAAAGTTAACACAGTCAGTAAACCATGAAAATGGGGTCACATGTACATCCCCTGATGAATGTTTGAAACTAATATGGTTGCTCTATGATGTATAGTTACCGAAAAACAAAGCTAAATACAAAATTTTGACATAAATCTATCAAGGTCAGTGAACTGTGGAAAAGAGGTCATAGTCAGATGACATGTACATTCCCTGATGAATGTTTGAACCTAACATGGTTGCCCAATGGTATGTATTGTTACTGAGAAACAGAGCTTTTCACAAAACTTTGACATAAATCTTATATAGTCTGTGACAGTAAAATTGAGGACAAGGTCAGGTAATATGCGCCAAGCTGACATGCACTTGTCGTAAGGAATGTGTGAATCAATTATGGTTTTTCTATGACATATGTTTACGGAGAAACAGAGTTAATGACAAAACTATGCGACGAAGGTGAGACAAAAATCATGACTCATCATGAGCGCATCATCAATATGTATCTTCTTATGAAGTTTAAAGGCTGTATCCTATATAGTCTTTGGAAAAAATTAAACTGACATAAAATGAATTTAAACGTATTTCTTAAGAATCACTGATGCATGAAAACCTAAAGGTAACCTAAATTTGACATAAATCTGTTAGTAATCCTCTATAAGTACAATGTTTACGTCTTCTCATGCAAGTTGCAGACGTCTTATACTGATAATTTTTGTGTATTTGTATAGTATAACTTATCTAACTTCTCAGGATGTTTACTTTCAGCAGTATTGATACTTCAGACAAATCGGATTAAACTGGCTTATTGCATCACAAGAAAAATGCAAAAACAATAGAAGTCAATAGTAAAAGTTAGTACAACTACGGCTGGTCAACAGTTAAGTTGGCACAACAAAATCAGATCTATCACTATGTTAGCACATAAAATAACAAATCAATAGCAATGTTAGCTAAACAATAGTAGGTTAACTGCAATGTTAGAAGAACATTTTCACATCAATATCAATGTTTATGCATCAATAGAAGGACAATAGCAATGTTGGCACACCAACAGCAGGTTAATAGCGATATTAGTACATCAACAGCAGGTCAATAACAATGTTAGCACATTAATAGCAGGTCAATAGTAATGTTAATATTACAAAAGAAAGTCAATAGTCATGTTAGCACAACAACAGCATGACAATTGCAATATAGCACAACAATAGCAGGTCAATAGCAATATATGCATACCGATAGCAAGTCAACGGTACTGTTAGCATAACAACAGAAAGTCACAAGCCATGTTAGCACAACAATAGCAGGTGAACAGCGATGTTAACACAATAATAGCAGATCAAGAGCAATCATAGCACAACAATATAGGGTCAATAGCGATATTTGCACAACCACAGACAGTCAATAGCAAAGTTAGTAAAACTATAGACAGTCAATAGCAATATTACCATGGCAAAGCAGGTGAATTGTAATATTAGCGCAGCAATAGCATATCAATAGGAATGCTAGGACAACAGTAGCAGTATGTATGCATCATCAGTATGTATCTACATATGAAGTTTAATGCCTATATCCTATTTTTTCCTAACGTTAGGTCTCGCCTGCGACTGTGTCAATCATGAAAGTACTTGGAATCTGAACTATTTTGAGAAAACTTAAGATTTCAGATATGACGGGATGGGTATGACCCCAGATATTAAGCATACAATTTGTCTTTTCATAGGAAATCAGAAAATATATGGTTTAGGGGTGGGAATTTCAACAATGATTGAGAAAACTTAAGATATCAGATATGAGGGGGTGGGGATGACTTGGAAATTAACCATACAACTTGTCTTTTCATGGGGAATCAGAAAATGTAAGGTTTAGGGATGAGGATCTGAACTATTTTTGACATAACTATAGATATTAGATATGAGGGGGTGGGTTGACCCCGCGAATTAACCATATAACTTGTTTTTTCTATCGAGATTAGGAAATATATGGTTTAGGGGTGGGGATTTGAACTATTTTTGGGATAACATTAGATATCAGATATGAGGAAGTGGGGGTGACCGCGGAATTAACCATATCATTTGTCTTTTTATGCGGAATCAGGAAATATATGGTTTAGTGGTGGGCATCTGAACTATTATTAAGATAATTTAAAATTTCATATATGAGGGCGCGGGGATGACCCTCGTGGAATAACCATACAAATTTACGTTGGGAATCAGA
>JAOXYJ010145061.1:0-10901 GCA_028566555.1 Lithophaga nigra
TCCATGTATTTCCCATGGGGTCCAATGATAGTGGTGGCCATCTTTGATTTTGGTTCGGCAACTAATAAGCAAATCTAAAACAGCCCTAGCTGATGAATTTTCCTACAACAGAACAATTCCACTGGCTTTGTGGTTTCTGACAAGATCTTTGAAATCTGGGCCAATCAGAATGCATATTTTTGGCCCTGGCAGCCATGCTGGATTTTGGATCTGGACCTAATGAACAAACTTAATTGAAAATCACCCAATGAACATTCCCGCTAAGTTGGTTTCAATTGGTCAAGCGGTTTCAAAGAAGAAGATTGAAAGTAAACATACGACGACACCGACACCAGAAGCAAAATGATGATAATAGCTTATATGATCCTTGGGACAAGGTGAGCTAAAACTATTATGTACTTTTCACCAAATGGTTAAACACTCTAAGAAGATGGAAAACACCATATCTGACTGTGGATTGTTATTGGCTTTATACACTGGGCAATAGAACAGATGTCAAAGGTGAAGCAGGAAATGTTTACCCTTCCAGAGCACCTGATGTCACTCTCAAATATAATGAGAATCCATACTATCTTTGTTGTAGTTTTCAGCATTTTGTGATTTACAGCAACATTTGTATTTGTGTTTGATTCTTTGTTGGCAATGGTCTTGTCTGGTCCTCTGGATGTACGATTTTATAACTTTGGTAATCTTCATTTTATTCAATTTTTTTTCCACTATGTATGACAAGATATTTTAATGGTCAATGAACTAAGGGTGCCAGACAAAAAACCTCATCTATGAGGTAAGTAACTATTTACTTCTAAAAATTATGGGTTTTTCTGGCACAATCTGAATAAATTATGCCAAGAGACTATTCAAATAAAAGGCTGTTGGCCACTGGTCCCCCAATGCCAAGGTTATATCGTAAGTTTAAATACTGAAACTATTATAACAAGGTTAAATAGTTTGAAGTACAAAAATGGGAGTAACTCTTGTTTGATTCCTCATTATTGATCTTGACCAAACCTAGTTTCAATCTGACTATTTGTTCACAAGTTATCATCTGGAAACCAAAAATTTAGCAATTTTCAGGTACAAAAGGGGGTATAACTCTAGTAAGAATGGTAAAAGAATTGTCATTGTCTAACTTGACCTAGATATTCATGAGATACACTTATATACCACACCTAGCTTCAATCTGACCTTTTATTCATAAGTTATCATCTGGAAACCAATTCGGGACACACAGAAGGACGGCCGACACCCATTTCTATAGTCCCCTTCGACGAAGCGTCGGGGGACAATAATATTTTGATATAAAAAAATTTTGACATTAAGGTGATTATGGTAGTAACAAAAGTACACGGATAAACGGATGGATGGGAACGTCTCAGCTGGGTCGGATGGGTAAGGAACGTCCCAGCTGTGTCAGATGGGTAGCGAACGTCCCAGTTCAGTCGGATTGGTAGGGAACGTCACAGTTAGGTCGGATGGGTCGGGAACGTCCCAGTCGACTCAATCATAGTAGCTCCTTTGACATTGAGCCCACGCGGTCTCAGAGTCCCTAGATGATATACAATCCTTTGCTCTCGAAGACGGCGATTTTGTTTTGTCCCCCTTCCACATTGACGAGAACATTAACTTGCATATCTTGCAAGTGATGGTGAGGCAATTGACAATGGTTGCCAACTGGGCAATCCTCGTCATTTTTGACTGAGGGGATATGTTCCAAGAAACGATCTCCCAGACGGCGATATGTTTCTCTGATATATATTTTCTAACATCGCCTGCAAACCACTGCATTAACTAAATTTTCGGTTGGGCACGTGAAGCCATTGTGTATGGCGAAAGAATTGTCAGGGTCTTGGATTTCGTTGGCTTCGAAAGTAATAGGACATGTTACACATCTGGCTTTCCCACATCATCTGGTACTCCAATAGTCAGCGGGTAATCTATTCGATTTGAACGTACTACTAACAAGGTGTTCTCGAAGGCCGTAAGGGGTAAAGAATGGCCATCAACGGATCCTTCAAGACTATTGATATAAATTATGTAGAAGAATATTCCGGATGGCAATGTTGTGGGGATGATAGTTGAGCACCAGAGGAACACGATCATTGTCTGACTTACATTTTAGGATTAAAACGTCTGTCCTCTTTCTCTTCGAAACGGAATCCAAAGCCCTGTCAATCACAGCCTTGGGATAGCCTCTATTTAGGAAGAATGGCGACATTTTGTTGCACTGTGTCCTAAAATAAACTTCATCACTGCAAAGACGTCTCAGTCTTAGGAACTGTGATTTATGGATGGCGTCCTTGCAGGAGTTAGGGTGACAAGAGCTGTAGTTAAGATAACAGTGCGCATCTGTGGGTTTGTAGTAGATCGAAGTTTAGATTCTGCTGTCGGAAACCTTGTACAAAGTGTTCAAAAAGGACAACTCCGACTCACTGACTGTAAAAGTATATTTGATAGCCGGATGTAGGATGAGACAAAGTCAATGAAAGATTGGAGTTCCTCATCCGTGTTACTAAAGACACGCCAGATACATCATTAACGTATCTTTTATACATTTCAGGAACTGGACCATTGAACTCTGTAAACATCTTTGCCTCAAGGTATCCAACAAACATGCGAAACTTGGACCCATTTCGGTACCCATCACCACGACTCCCGTTTGGGAGTAAATGTTCCCATTAAACTGAAAAATGTTGAGAATAAGAACTAATTCCGTCAATCTCAAGATGATGTCAGTGCTGAAATATTGGTTGGGTCTCATTATTTTGACCCTACAGTAACTAGTGAATAACTGCGATGTAACGCGTTTATGTATTATAAATAGTGCGTCGAGTTTGCGAGTTTCTTTTATCATTTTATGGATGTTCGACCGGGAATAGCGGGAAAAGATGCTTCATGAGGTACTGTATATAAATCTTTATATCTGCGGATTCTGTACCATCTCTAGTTCTGTGTGTTTTTTTGAACCAGCAACAAAGTATATTTCAAAAGATGCATGCGAAAAACTACAATTTTCAGATAGAAAAGCTGAGTTTTCCCGACATGCATATGATTAAAAAAACTAAGTCATTTCACGGTCACGGTGTAACACGTAACTAAGCATCATACTTGTAAGGTCCACATACAAATGTATGATCCACAGACACTACTGTCAACAAGAATTATTCTCAGCGATGGAACTAATTTGAATTGGTACGAGTTTGCATTGTTTACCATGCAACGAGTTTACTATGACACGCGTTTAAATTTGGCTTTTTTTAAAGTTTTCAGTAAAAGCCCCTGAATGAAATTTTTACTCATAAATGGAACAAATCAGCCAGCTAGACTACCAGTCTCAAAAATACAATCATCAAATTCAAACATATATGATGTCAAGCAGAAAGTCCAGTACATTGGCAAGATCAACTCCAAATATATTTTACTGAATAATGTGATTCTTCACAAAGTAAGCTCTTTTTGTACTTGAAATAAGGCATTTGTGTCCGTGTCCAAACTTTTTCTCGTATATACATTAGAACATCAAACGACCATGAAAATGCAAATTTTATATAACATTAAATTGTTGAAACTGAAAGTATTAAAGTCTTTAATTTGTGTCAGATAAATCTGTGTTTCACATTTAATGACATTTTGATATTTTGAATACATTGATTAAATCCCTATTCAGGTGTTTGGTGTCTACGATTTCAAAATACAATACTTTAAAGTAAACATTCAATATATATTCATCATTTATAGTTTACCTGTGAAAAGGAAATAAGGTTTTTGTTATTTATACTCAGGCACGAATTGTCCATTGTTAAATTTAAGTTTAACACAATATATATTTATCTTGCATATATAGTACGATGAAAAGTACTTCGATTTTGAAAAGTAAAAGTTCACACTTTATACATATTTTAACGTGCTAGTATTTAATAAAGCAGAAAAAGCAGATATTGAACACTAATCAGTAAACACCAGACATGCGATTACTTTCAGATTTTTTAGTCTAGACTAATTATGAAGACAGAAATTAATTGATGGAATGCCAAATAAAACTTGTAAACAAATATCTATCACAAATACGTATACACAACATGTACATATACATGTATGTAGAATATTGTCAGAATCCTTTTCTCTTTAAATTTATAGAAGAATGTGGCGAGGAGTCCGTGATCTTGAAATAGATCTAAATATGTTTTACAGAATGCCTGTGTATGTTATTTAAGTGATTTTCACACTGACAGTTGTGTTTTTAGACTTCTAGTTTGCAGGCTTTCCAGAAGTTCATAAGGTTTTTTCTAGCCGCGACTGTAAAGCGAGAAATTGGTTTAAGTTCCTGAAAAATATTCATGTCTAAATTCTTCAAAGGATTCACAGATAAGAGCGTGTTACAGCAACATGTTAAACCACTAACATTATTGAATCACTGTGTCCTAAGTAACTCCTTACAGGTGTCACAGATTACAGATTGAAATTGATGTTGATCATAATAAAATTTCTATGTCCCAACTTTCAGTATGTTTGATAGATACATGTACCTACTATATATTATAGAAGTTCTAGAAGGATATTATCTCTTATGCAGTGTAGAATTTGTTTATACTTCCCAGTGTTTGAGGCGTAACGTTGGATACATATATTTCACACAGAATCTAGCTCTGTGTAAGTGATGTGAAAGCACTATCAGTCTTCCTTTTGGATGTCTCCTTTCAAAACTTTTTGTCCATTCCTCATTCTTGTGGTGAAATGTAACAGAAATATGTTTAAGAGACGACAGTGATTGTCATGGATATTTGTTTTAGTATTTTTCTTCCTTTAGTTTTGGATTACAAATGTATGTAAGAGTAATTTTATTCGTGTTTTACCACATCGCAAATAAAGGTTACATACAGCGTTACCTAAAATCATGTACCGTTATACTATGAAGGCCTTATGAGAGTTTGTCTTATATATTTATCCCGTACTCTCCACATTTCTTCATTCTATCGACTTCTGGAAGACATGGAATACCTGCAGTCATTACATCTCCATTAATACAATTTGATCGATGTGGAATGCCTGCAGCCAACAATCCACATTAGTACACTCTGACTGGTGTGGAATACGTACAGTCATTACATACAATACCAGCACATTTATGTATTACAGTACTTACAAACTTAATTGATGGGTGGTTAATAAATATGGATGATGAAGATATTTTTAGATTCAAAGAAAGCTTTTGACTGAGTAAACCATTATATTCTTTTTAAAAACTGAAGATTTATAATGTTTCAAAAGAATCACTGAACTGGTTTGAATCCTACTAATTTGAAAGCAATCGGAAATACATTATAAGAAGCAAAATATGCTCGAACAGGTATGCCTCAAAGGGCCACTGTTGAGCAGTTATTATTTTTGATATATATTAATGATATGAGTCTATGTATTAAATAGTAACATTTAGATCTTTACGCAAATTATTCCATAATATAAGCAAATAACAATGAATTAGATACTCTGAATGAATTTCTACAAAGTGAAATTCAAAATATTGAGAAATGGTGTGGAGATAATAGTATGAAGTTAAGTTTTAAAAAGGTATAAACCAGTAGTCATAGGGTCAAGAAAACAAATATACTGGAAGTAACTTAAATTATTGACGATACAAATTTGGACAATGTGTAAAAAGAAAAGTTTCATAGTATATACATTGACAATACTTTGAACTGGTCAGAACGAACAAGTAGAATGTCCTGTGCAATACCAGTAACAACTATTATAATACCTCAGATATTAATGAAAGCATATCATTTTTTGAGACAAAGAAATGTGACATGATATTATTTGGTATTTTTACTTCGAAACAACAAGAAGATATAACCCGATATTCACAGAAAATTAGTAAATGCTTGCTTATGCGCATAATTTTTATGAATAATTCTCTTCAACTATATATTGGAGTTATTTGATTACTGGTGCACTATTTTGGGGAAACTGTAGTTCTCTTTGGATGGATAAATTAAACAATTTACTTAAAATGTCATCTAGAGTAATTGAAAGTTGATAAAACAACACATTTATCTTTGTTATTTAGCAGTTTTGAAACGAATTGTTGAACAGAGAAGTTTCTACATGCATTTAAAACACTTCATATAGTACCTCATTATTTAAAAAAAAATTAACTTCAAAGTTGGCAAATAGCTGGGATATAGAATTATGGCTAACTGGACATCTCCTGTCCGGCAGTAAGACACGTGCTGAGGGGGCGTCCGTTTGGCTGTGCGAGATGTATAAATACGCAATCACGTCTGGGGACGTTAAATCCAAGGCACGTGTTGGGAGAATGCCACGCCCTTTGTACGTTTAAGAACCCGAGCAAAACCTCTTTGGAGTGGTCCGTAGGAGACCAGTTGCAAGGTTTAACTTCTGATCATACCCAATACGCCCTCGTTTTCCAGTGGCAATTAAAATTATCTGTCGCCTACATTTCAGATCATACCAACTGATATATTGTTAACTCTTTCTCGTCCTGAATATGCATGAGAAATTTGCCACTGATCAGATTATAATATAAGATCTTGAGCGAATAACATACTAATATCCAAAACCAAAAACTAATTTTTTAAAACAATCATTTTTGTATTCTGGTTCACGAATTTGGAATAGTTTATCCTTGAAAGTAAAAAGTTGCATATCATTTTTGTCATTTAAAATGAAGCGTTTGGGATATTTCTTAAAGCAAAAAATGAGATTGAATTATGCAATGTATCGTATGATGTGTCGCAATGTAAAATACTGTTAAAAATACACAGCTGACTCGCATGATACGCCTGTCGAAGAAAACGTTTATTTCTTCTAAAACAAAGTTTCAGAATTACAAATCGCAAATACATGTACTAATTTTACTGCTTACGAAGCGCTTTTCTGGATTAACATTCATCAGGTACGCTCATGGCCAAAAGTTAGGAAAGCCCAAAAATATCAAAACAGTGGGATCACAAAAATGAAAACGGACCTAAAGAGAAAAGCCAGAATCTGGGTAAGATCAACTTTGCCTAAGAGAGTACTTTTAACAGAATTACAAAATTTATAAACTGTAAACTTCAAACAACATCTTATAAATCATGTCAGTACCAATGTACTATGGAATGACAGAAGTGATATGAATTAATGGTCAACATCAAAAGGAAGCTTATTTTTACTTATCCTAACATTGTAAGTCTTTTACAATTTTTTTATTATTGATGTTTTTGCTATCAATGGAAACAAATTGATATATACGACAGTACAAGTAATGGCTTAACAAAGTCTTCCTGTTCCCAGTGCTAGAAAACGGATTTTTTTCCCGAATATCAGATTTCATGTAAATGTTAGAGGTAGACTCAAAAAGAACAAGGTTGATTATTGGCCGTCATTTGTATGTTTGAATGATGGAGCTGATGTAATTTATAGTTACCGAAGGATCATCTAACGCGTTCAAGCATATGGAAAAAGAAAATGCGTAAGTTAAATAGATCGAATACCAGAATGGGTACTTTAAATCGAGCTAGAATAAGGATCTAGGAAAACTTTGTACTCCCTAGTTTTACTGAGATACATTTGTCTAAATATTCAACAGTGTCTGTGTCAAGAGCTAATATATATCGTGGAATATAAACATGAACAGACACAATATCACAGGATACCCTAGTTAATATTTTGGTTGAAGTACGGAAAGTTTTGATCGTTTATCATAATGAATATCATCGGAAATACATTATGAAATAATAAGTTTACGACATGTTTGATACAAAAAGAACAATTCAATTTCTTAATTTTGTTGAAATCTGCATGTCTAATTTTACATCTTAATTCCTATCTAACAACGTATTTTCCGTACAAAGTATACATTAAATTGATAAAATTTTGTTGATTAAAATGAAAATTTTCCAATCTAATTATTTTTCCGACATAAATAGAAACAGTAGAGGCACGGTAAGTTAGATATGATATTGATCAGTTATCCTTCAGTGGTTGTTGCAGTTATTCAGAGGAATTATTAAAACGTTTCCAATTAGCTAATTGTCCTAAAAAAAATTTCTAAATCAATAGTATGCTGAATGACATTCTTGTATAGCAAAAATAAGCTAATAACATTCTTGTATAACAAGAGTAAGCCAATGATTTTCTTGTATACTAAGAGTAAGCCACATGACAGGTACATAGAGACTTGCCTATTCTTTTAATCAGTATCTTGCAATTCAAACAAAAATATAATTTGCGTAAAGAGTAAATCAAAATCATAGATACCAATTTTACTGCGTATGAGTCACTTTTCTGGACTAATCTCCATTAGGTACGCTCACGGCGAAAAGTTTTGAAAGCCAAAAATATAAAAAAAATTTGGAGCACAAACATCAAAACATGCCTGGTTGGAATAGCCAAGATCTAGGTAATACACATGTAAGTTACTCAAGACATCATCTGAACAATTTATTTGTATTTGTCATCCAGTTTTGCCTTTGATATTTGGCAACCTCATAAAATGTCGTTACGGTCTATAATATGCAGTACTTTACTCACTGTCATCGAAAATAATAATCAATCACTTACATAGAATCCTCCACAGAACATCTGATTGTCGTCGTAGTTTGGTGGTGTGTTATATCCATAGCGCCACATTGTGGACCTTCCGGGAGGGGAGATAAGTCTACCGTGCCCAAAAGCACATGCAATGAAAGCAACGAAGATGGAACCTCGTAACAGCATACTCATTTTGTCTGGAAATAATAATGTAATATAGTACCAACTGATTCAATAATGCATATTATTGTGCAAAAGTTCAATGTTTCACATATAACGTAACCAAATGTAAAAGGAATGGGTGAGCGGATTCGAGTCGTCATGTGATAAGTTGGCTATCCTCCCCAGTAAGTCTAGTGGTCACGATATAGCTGAAAAGTTTCTGAATATTGACGATAATTTCTAAAACTCCAAACAAACTCCAAAAGGAAACGTACAAAACTCGCAATCGTGCAATAACCCTATAATACTAAAATCGTCTTATGAAAATTATGAAGTTGAGTTTGATTTGTTTAGCCATATTAGTTATGTTCTATACATTTTAGGAACAATGGAAAGCGTACTTACTTTAGTCTTTGTTCGTTTCTCCACGTGTGTCTGTTTGTATACAATGATCCATGTGCTTCCCTATTTATAGTAAGCGAGATTTGATACCAGAAGGAATAAACAAGATTAGAATGTTTACTTTTAAATATACCCACGCTTTACTTACTGGGTAACATACGTATGCATAAACAAATAGAAAATATCTCAATGCATTGAACTTTTGATACATAAATGGTTTTCTTTGTGTTTCAGTAAAATAAATTGTGTGGGAGATGAATAGGAATTAAAAACGTTAACCTCTGGAAAACTGAAATTATTTCCATGTGACGCAATTTTAGAAGGTAACGTCATAATATAAACGTCATCGTCTGACTGTAACAATAGCTAAATTCGTCATATTAATTCATAGTCCTTGTACATGCACTTACACTTTTTGGTGAGAGGAGGTGTAGGTGCGTTGCAAAAATAAGATTCACATTGTACATGTTATAAAAAGGCTTGAATATAACAGTCCAACAAGTCAAATTAAATGATCCTTACGTTGTAGTTAAAGGTATCCATGGTATCTGTAGAATGCAACATGTTGTGAATACATGTCTATGGTGAATTAATTGTAATTTACTGGAATAATAATAAAAACTTTATTAAATGCAAACTATTAACCTTTTCGGGTTATGGCAAGACATGAAATTCCATTCAAATTTAGACAGCATTAAAAAACATAGAATGTAAATTAAGAAAGTGAAAAGTCTCCCTCCCTCAGTTCTATGATCTTAATCTGTTCGGGTGTTGATGGGTTTAATACTAATATTTCTCTATAACTTTTATATTGTTTTTACAATTCAAAAAAAAATTGCATTCATCATCTATATTTTTACAATTTTCACAGTCTTTGAGATGTATCTTGGAATTTTGGAATATCTCCACTTTTCTATTAAAAGTGTATGGTTACTAATTCTAAATTTAGTTAAATTCCTTCTTGCATCTTAATTTGGATGTGATAAGTAGGATTCCATCTTATTATTTTTAATTTTTAAAGATTTATATGAAAATATTTTATTGTTTTTACAAGTTTCAATTTGACTGATATCAACATCAGTTTCATACAAAACATTTTTTTTTTTTTGCAAATTTACAGTAAAAAAAAATCTTATAAAAGTAAGGTTTATCTTATATAGTTCGCAGCTGCTGGTCCAAATTTAAGAACGATATTTTTAGCACTTCATTATTTGCATATATGTATACCAGGAATACGTTTCTTTTTTCATCTAGTATTTTACTTAAGTTGAAAGTCTCTTTCAGGAGAGGATTCGGATTGTCATTGTTTAACCTGAAATAAGTAACAGTTTGTACCTTATTAGTAAACGTTTCAATTGGTAATATTCAAAGTTCTGCTGTAACAGCTATATTTACAGAGCTTTTTTCAGTTCCTAATGTACATGTATATTACCAAATTTTAGATGTACTTTTTCTAGCGGAGTTTTATCAATAAAAGTAAAATGATCGTTTTCAAAATTCTTTTATTAGCTCTGATTTTGGATCTGTACATCTTTAAATACAGGTCCATAAAACAAATTTCAAAATTATAAGTAAGAATAGGTTTGACTAACATATCAAATTAATTACAAGCCACTTTTACAAGACCCTGTACAAATTTAGATTTGTACGATTTAATGGAAAAATTAAATTTCATGAGCTTTCTTTGATAAATCTAAGCTACAGTTTGTTTAATTACCACTATTATTTATTATACAACCTAAATATATTCTTTTACATTTTTAAGTAGGCTTCTTATATATTTTATAAATGGTTTAGAAATTTTACTG
>JAOXYJ010145172.1:0-10900 GCA_028566555.1 Lithophaga nigra
AAGTTTTTGAAGGCTAAAACTTTTGACGAGCCAAGTTAATATATTTGCTTCATTCCTAAAAAGGATTTAATAAGATATCAGAAAAAGTTGCGATAAATTTCATTTTTAGGGCTGCAATGTACGTTTCATGAACCTACTCCTTTACAGTTCGTTTATTTTTCTGATATATTCTGCATGTCGATAAGGACGAAAATATCTATTTGAAATAGTGTTATGCTAACAAAATTCGTTAAAATGAAGTTGCAGTGTAACTTAATGCAGGCGAAATGAAGTATTAACATGTTCGTTTGTAGGTGAATTTGCCGCGGCTTTACGTAGGAGATCCAGTGTAAAAGTAGGAATATACCATTGTCTACAGGAATGGTACAATCCACTCTATCTCCAGGACGAAGCTAATAATTTCACAACCCAAGACTATGTTAATGTAAGTTTTCAATAATAATTTCAAACGGATTTTTTTCTTGAAATATACCAAATCTTAAGATATGTTAAAATATTTTCCAAATAAATTATTCTGACCTTGTAATTACAGCCATTTTCTTAATTAGTGGTTATTCAGGAATATAAATGGGAAAAATAATATAATGAGTTAAAATAATTCATTTTCATGCTGTTAATGCGGCAGAAAATTCAATTTGCTTTCGAAATAAGTTTGTTTTCCCCTTTGTTTAGAATAAAGTGATGCCAGCGTTGTATGAACTTATCAACAAGTACCAACCTGAAGTTTTGTGGTCTGATATGTGCGACTCGAAAAAAGGCGCTCCCACTTATTACAAATCCCTAGAATTTCTAGCCTGGTTATATAATGATAGGTAAGATTACAATTTTATATTACACAATACTTCTGGTTATCCTTCATGAAGGATTCAAATAATCTATGTTACTCAAGTTGATAAGACGAAAATGCTGTCAAAAGTTAGAAAAATAAAAAATAAGCATACTAAACCCGTCTATCCCATCGTTTTGGTTAGAATGTTTACAAAAAAATATATTTTCTTTAGCTTAATGTCATTAGCACTGCCACGTAATTTCAGGTTCAATTGTTTTTAATGAATGAGTGCCCCAGGACAGCCGAGTCAGTTTGGATATGGGAAACCACTGCCTAATTGCTAATTGTTATATACAGGGCTCTATTTAGGGATTGTGGGTCTTTATTAGGGCTCCAAAAACTAATAAAGTTAATATGTAATCCAGATATTCCAGAATTTATGATTACAAAATGCTTTCATTTCAAGGAAATTACAAAGGGCAAATGTCCAGAATAACAGGTATGCTGGGATGAATGAACGTTGTACGACTTTATTTAATAATGGTCCTATAAGGGACGTATTGAGTTCTAAAGCTGGTCTTATATGTTTCTATATTAAAATCTTCCAAAATGACTTGCAGCAGGTGACTTAGAGATCTGGCTTTCTTGGACTGCAGGTAGTCATATTTTAATGACGGATTTTGGCGTTCAATACCATTATTAGTATTGATGCTGATATTGAATCGCTTGTCCCTGTAAGCCTTAACCCATCTCTGAAAAAAAATGCAAGTTTTTAACTACTAGAAGCCACATCTATTATTAAATATGTTTAAATTGGCCCTAATATGCTAAAATCGACATGACTAATATGGAATTCAAAAGATCAACTCATATTAACCATACGTTTAATACGACTGTTCGTCCGGTTATATTTAATAACTTTTTACATACGGACCAGCTGTATCTACTTCCTGTCATACTGACTGGCCATACGGACTGCTTGGATTATTTAATAAAAGTGTTACGAATTTGCTGTTTCCGTATTGGCCCTGTATTGATTCTCGGTGAGCTGTATTGGCCCTCGGCCCTAGGAACCAATACAGCAGACCTTGAATCAATACAAGGGCCAATACAGAATCAGCAACTTAGTAACACTATTATTATATCCCCGCAAACAAAGTTTGGGTTGGTATATAAAAATCACTCTGTCAGTCTGTCTGTCCATCCATGTACCTTGTAAGCGCAACTCCTCCTTAAAAACTTATTGGATTTTTATGAAACTTGACACAGTTGAAGTTTTGCATGATGGAATATGGTTGCTGTCCAAAATTTTGAAGAGGAGATAATTCAACTTAGTTTTTCACGAAAATGTGGAGGGGAGGTTGTGGAAGCGGGGGTATATTTCAGTGAGCCTTCCTCACAGTTGTTTACATATGCAGCTAATATTATGCAAGGTGTCCTTTGAAATAAGGTAGAAACATTGTGTGTGATAGACAATGTAATAACATCAAATGTGGGTTATAACAGATCTTTGAATTGCATCTCAGAAATCATTGAAAGTATAATATTTCTTTTTTTGTGTAAATATATCTCAATAACATGAATAATACAGCCTGCTTACTTCATTTGTTCGTTCCTTGAAAGCATTATTATTTTGTTATAATTTCCATTTAATAAGGGTCTGGATCTGAGTACCTGACATATTGATTTAATCCTGCTCAAAATTGGAGGACATCTTCAATGTTGTGCGCAACCACTGTCCAAAGTTTGAACAATTTGGCAGGAAAATATGTTGTAGTTTCAGATAACATAAACTAAGTGCCTGTTCACATGGGGCAAGTTATTAATCCAGATTAACTTAATACATTTGCGAAGCAAGTGGATTTAAGTTAATCTGGATCAACATACCATGTGAACACAAAACAGGGTTAAATACTAGTTACGTTATATACTTCAAGTGAGTTAAGTCAATCTGTTTAAAGGTAACCGGATGAAGTTAATCGACTTCAGCGTTAATGTCCGAATGCAACCATATTATGTCCGAAGTAAATTAAACTAATCTGAATTAATTTAATCCAGACTTTCCCCATGTGAGCAGGCCTGAATTACCCTCTTAATGTTGTGCACAGATCAGTAAGGCATATCCGAGATCTGCTTTCACTGTTGGTGAACCATGTTGATATAAATTATCTTCTTACCTCATGTTTTCCAAGCCAGCGTCTTTCAAACCAGTTTCTAAGTTTTGAATTTTCCTTCCAGAAGGAGCTTGCCTAATAAGAAAGGGAAAAACTTCACATGAATAAACACAGGTATCCTGCACCTATAAAATCAGAAATTATTTCGATGTTTGCATTGATGAAAAAAATGAGATGGGACATTAACTGCAGTAGTAACAACCTCCTGTTTTTTTAATTCTTTTGATAGTAATGCTCTTCTAGAATATGGAATCACATCAATTAAACTTGCATTTTGGATGATCATCAGTGGTTCACAATTACAAATGAACACATTTATATCTGAATTTACAGTTTGTACAAAGTTTGCCTTCTCGTCATCTTAGATTGTACAACAAATTCATTCTTATACAAACCAAGTTTGTAAATTAAGAAATACAGGTAAAAATATGTTTCCTTTCTTAAATGCCTTCTTTCAAAACACAATTTTATCATGAATTGTTCTTATGAGGCAAGCATGAGTGTCAACTTTCACCAAAAACAAAGCATGAAATTTAGGTCATAGTAACCTTATTTCAAACCCCCTTCAAATATACAGTAAAAGTATTATTTTTCACTGCATCCAATTTTTATGATTTTTTTTATCTCTACACAACTTTGTGGGTACCTATTTTTGCATTTCTCATTAATATCTCAAGTTTATCAAAACTTTGTTTATATCTAGAGCATTAAGTTTTGCAGTTTTGTTAAGAAAGTGAAAATATCGAAAATTAATACATCATGAAAAATAGTAATTTTACAGTATGTAAAAATGAACCTTCTATTATAGCTTTGACATACAATTTGAAGAAGGTCAATAGAGAATGATATCTTTGTCATAGTCAGAGATACTTGTAGGATTTACTCTTGGTGAGTCCAAAACAAAATTTTCAAAATTTTGATGCCTCCCACCATAGTAGAGACCACAAGTTTTAAAATTTTGATGAGTCCCAACAGAAAATGGTGAGTCCAGGACTCATCTAGACGAGTTGCAAGTATCCCTGATATCATACATGTATATGCTCATAAGCACTCTCAAACAGAGTCATTCAATTACATGTATCCTCCTTTTCTGACATTTTTGCACTTGTTTTTAAATATACATGTAACTTTACCTTTAAGTCCATAATTGAAGTGAATGTACAAATGAAACTAGTAACTATCTTACAAAGCATGCATACAACTGAAAACATAACTTAATATTTTCAAGAGGAGAAACATGTACCTGGTTAATCTGGTTATCTATTATTTTACATGTGCATTGTGTACGTGAACAGAAAAGACGGACAAGTGTTATCCGAAAACTAATACCCAGCAAGTTGCTTAATAACTATAAGGTATCCACACTGCATTCCCCTACCAGTGAAGTGTCCCTTTGTTTAAAAATTTCATGAGGAGTCGCTGCATTTCAGCGTGTCCAAGAGGACAGTTTAAAGTGGGTATTTGATCATAGACTAGAGACAGAATAACATTTTTTTTCACAAGGTCAGAATCTCGTAATAGAAGGATCTTCACTAATTAGTCTTTATGACTGTGTTTCAGCAAGCTACATGTATGTGAATTTCACAAAACAGATCTGTATAACTTCGAAACCCCACTGATTGGGGAATAATTATGGCCAGTTTTTAAAGGTTTTTTTTATAATATAATGCTTTCTTTCACATGTTCTGTTCAGGATTTGTGATATACAATATGAAAAGTAGAAACAGGGAAACCGGCCCAAAGTTAAATAAATATGTTTATTGGTAAACATAATTTTCCCGTGCTAATATTTTGTCTATTTTCCCAGCAAGAAGTAGAGAATTTTAATTTTATTCTGATCAAGAAATCTTTCAACTAATGTAATGTTAATTTCAAAAGTTAGATTTCGGGTGGAAGTAAGCTGCTGAATTGAGCGTTTGATATTGGAAGGGTTAAAAAATTACTCATCATTTATCTCGATCCATGTATCTCGTGACGTTATATTATTGATTTCATACGTAAATGAACTTTACTATCTCTTCTATACTTAAACCCACAGGTTTGTATAAAATAGCAGCGACAGCTTATTTTAAGGTACCGAGAGGGTTAAACATTATTGTTTCAAGCAATTGTTAGTAACTTTTGAATGATATTTTCGTTCAAATAGTAACATATTTCACTGTTCCTATTCTGACTCCATAACTACTACCATGACTGATATTAATAGCAACATGACATTCATATCATACTTGTTTGTGCCATTGTCACCAACTGAAACTGTTGAATCTGTACATTCACACGTTGTTTCTATTGGAACATGTGGTATTTTAGTACAGTTGTTGTTATTCAAAGTGTCTGAAAAACATGTGAAATTCATCGGAATTGAATTATTTTGGTTCCGAAATATGTCGTCATTTGAACACGCAGGACATCTATTAATGCTGGCTCCAACAGGCTTAGTCCAAGACTGAATCCCGCATGTCGATGATATTTGTAAAAAATTGTCATAAGTAGCAGGAAATGCGACACTGGTAATCGGAACATGTTCATCCCACTGAAAAGTATAATTGGAAATTCTTCGTAATCCCAAAATGATCAAATCGCCTTGTTGATATGTCCCGGCTGTCCCAGAACATTTAGACACAGGGGAAACAGAAAATATGGTTATATTCTCATGTACATCACTACCGTCGGTTTTGAGCACACAATGAACTTCAAATGAGGAATACACATTTTGGAATAAGGTATTATTGTTCGTCTCTCGGCCGAAAACAACCACTTGTGATAGGGTCAAAAGTTCTGTCATTTCCATACGAATCCATCTTAAAACATTACACTTATTGTTCTTTTTGGATTTTGCAGAAAGTACATTCTGTATTGAAAGAAACAACAATAAAATTACAGGATACTTTAGTAACATTTTTCAAACTCCTACAGTTATCGAGTTTCACAGTTATTTGATAACATTTAGGTACATGTACATACTTCTCCTAAAATTAACCAGTAATAACGCAAAGATCTTTAAACAAAGATTTAGAAAATAATCGATTTGAAATCGGATTAATAGTTTAGTCGAAATGAGATTACCCTACATTTTAAGCCATAATTATATGACATAAAAAGGTATTATTAGTTAATTCTTTTCATAAAATGGACTCATTGATATTACACATCGAAAACCTCAACAAAATAATATACGATTGTCTGAAAAGACATTACATTTATCGTACGAAAGCTAGCTATTTCAGTTTAACTGACTATTAATGTAGTTTCCCTGCGAGAAATTTTGTTTCCCTAACGAATTAACTTTTTTCACTTTTTCCACCGGGAAATCTACCAATCAGTCACAAGACCAACGCATATATTTTTTCCAATGGCGATATGAAGTAAATGAAGTATTGTATTGTATTTCCTACATGTAACGACGGCGGTCTAGAAGCGTTTGAATAAAACATTTAACTGAAACAGATGCATGTGACAAACAATAAAATATTCCTAAAAGAAAAACAGAAAAGTGTTTCATTTCCCAATCAATAAGAAATGCAAAGATTTTTTTTGCCTTAGCCTTATCCTCAGTAAAATTTCACCGGTAATTAGAAAAGGTAAATGAAACGGTGCTTATTTTGATACCTCTTACTGCCTATCGCAGAAAATATACAACCAACCTATAATAAGCAGTTACAGTGATTAACTTTGAAATAAAGCCAAAGAAAGTTGATTTTTTTTACAAATCTGTATTTGATATTTGCCATTTTAAGTACGCCTCGATTCTTTGAGTGCACACTTGCTTCAATTGCTATCGATCTTTATTTGAATCGATCTGAAAAAGATTGATTGGAGTTAACTTTACACACATACAATTTCTTATGCAAGATCTTTATGAAACCGAAGAGTTTACACCATGATAAAAAGAACCGAGGTGATCAAGATCTGTTGTAAAAAACAGAAGTTTTGCGTATTACGCAGTAGTTTTTTGTTTTCGTCGAAACTTTTTATCTCTTGGTTTTGGAAATAATTAAGCCGTCACTGTTTTTTTACATGTGGCGGCAATTTTATGCTGATTTTGAAATAATGTGCTTCTCCTAGCTGTTGTATTCAACATTCGTAACTATACGTTTCATACTGCTGCCAAATATGTGCATTTTCATATAATTAAGATCGATCGCGATCGATCTCGGCGTTCAAATTTGGGTAAAGATCGATTCAAAGAAGAAGAAGTATACTTTTTAAGACTTTTAAGTCCGATTGAAGATCGATTTAAACTGTTTACACAGGGTAAAATCGATCTTTTAAAAACCGATCTTACCGAAGAACCATTTAAATTTGCCTGTGTAAACGGGGTTTTAGTTAGGTTCCCACACAACCAGTCTCACCCCCAAACCGCTAATGAGGTAGTTTTTATATATTATTTAGTGTGACCCTTAATTTCCTATAATTTTTTTAAGTTAAATCCCTGGTCAATTTTGATAACGAAGTCCTATACATGTATAATAAAACTTGTTATTCAAATTCTAAATATTTTTCTATGGAATCAGACTGATAAAACAATGTTACCATCCCATCCTATCTATATCTACTCTGTATTTCCACTTTTTTTTTACATTATTTAGGACGGTAAGTTTCTTTAGTCCGCTGTTCGCTAACAGCTTAGACTCATTCTTAGACGATTTTTACCCTCTTGAAAAGAAATGCCGACAATGCACCACAAAATACATGCATATTAATACTTTACAATAAATCTATCTCGTCTGGAGAAAACAATACGGATCCGAAAATAATGTCATAAATTATGACTCCCATCCAAGAATGGAAAATATTTTAGTTTTCATCGTTTAAAAGCATTCATGTCTTATAAAGTTGACTGCAGAAATACCAGACTATGTAGGATGTTGGCACCCTTTTCTTTTCAATGGTTCTGCCATTGACGTCAATGTGTATAGTATTTAAAGGTCTAAACAGACGACCATTGACGCGTTCACCGAGAGAAGACGAAGATGTCGAGAATGGAACGTCAGGGGTTCATTACAACTTTAATGGTAGTTTTTATATTGATGATCAGCGTTTGTGATGGAAACGCAAGAGAGAACCCTTTTCCTGGACTGCTTTCCCGTAAATGTAAGTACACAATCACATATGCAGAATCTACATGTATTGAAACAGGGGATATTTTCCTTTTGAAATGTGATAATAGATAATAATTGGAATTATTTCTAGCGATATTTTTGGAGTTTTTGTTGAATTATTACTATTGTATGGGTAGTTTTCTTATAATAATTATATTAGCGACTTTTTAGGCGCGCATGTCTGCACAAGATGGTTTCCCGATCTATTACACGCTAAATATTCAGTCGGGTGGAGATTATATATATATATGTGTATGTGTGTGTGTGTGTGTGTGTGTGTGTTTTATTTGTCTACCTAATGTTGCAAATGTTGGATGGATATTTCAATAATCTTACAATGGTTTCATTTTATTTTATTATTTCTTTACCTGCTCATGCTGCTTGAGAAGAGGCAAAAGCTTAAGATAACTTAAATTTTATGTTCACATTTGTAATAACAGTAATACGATTTCGCTAATATATTAACTTTGAGGGCATATGGCATAGGAAGAACCAATATCCGAAAATATAGCAACGTGATGTCGCGTACGGTGTTGGTGGTAGTTTTGGTAACGTCATTTTGAAAGCATTTTAATGTGTTTTATCCTGTTTCGGATCAACCCTCTTTAACGTGTATGCATTGTAAAATTACGTGTCAAATGACAAATTAATTAAAATAAATGATAGATAGAAATTTCTGTTAAGATGTTATAAAATAGGTTTTCAAGGGTTGTGTTGTTTATTTCATTCTTTTTTTAAAGTTTTGTTTGACTATTGATTCATTTTTCGAGCTAACAGCCACGCTGTAAAGTGCCAGGATTCCTCTGTATTTAATTTGAAGTGGTACATTTTTAATAAAATTTAGTTATATAAATATAATATCACTAACAGGAAGTTAAAGGACGCTAGATGTTGAACAGATAAAATTGAAATAAAAATTTTCGGAATTTTGTCTTGAAGCTATAGACGTCAAAAATTGAAAGAAAAAAAACGTTACGGTTAGACCAAAAAGAAAAAGAAAAATATAGACTGTGCCGTTAATATTTGATTTAGAAAATAAAAATACAACCAAACTAATATTTTAAAAATGCGCATTTTAAATAATGTCTTGTGTTAATTTTCGTTCCACATTTGACAAGCATAACACCAGTAACCCCAAAAATGTAAAAGTGAGACCTTATGACATTTTGTCTAGACATCGATAAATTTGTTCGTGTCTTTATTCGCAACATTAATATTTGTATAGATTTTTATTGAAAGAATTCTTGAAATTTTGCAAATTTTATTTTTATGGTTGTAAACATTTTTCAAAATAGAAGTTTGTCAACTGATAAACGGTAATTTTATGACAAAGGTAGAGAATGATGGCATGACGTCAAAAATTTTAAAGACAAAGTTTGTACGAAAACTTTGCCAGGGTCAGATTTTAAATATTTTTTATAAAAATGACATAAAATGATTAACTTTCACCGCATAATTCAAAAGTAAGAAAAGAATATTTAGGAATGTATGCTTTACTCTTTATGTTCAATTCCATTTTTCACTCGGCTTTGCGAAACTACTGTTCTGTGTCATAAATAAAAAAATATATACATTCACTCGTTTCTTTGATTTAAATAAAATTTGATGTTATTCAAGGAGTACAAATAATCGAGTTGACAAAATACATTAACAAGTTAACAAAACTATGAACAGTAACAGGAAGTCCTCTTATGTAGGGGTGCGAACTTCTGTGTGGCTACTGCAGATGACTACAGAATCATTCATTGTGTGAGATTTCTTGCTGACTGTTTTAATAAAAAATCAACCGATGAATCAAACACTATGGTAGTCGAATACGGCCATTTTGCGATTTCGACTTTGAAATTTCCGTTGTGTTTCACAAGGCGAAAACGCGAAACGATTTACCTTTCGCGTCTTTACGTTTTCGTCTTCCCATTTTTGCGATTTTGAGTTTTCGCAATTTTGCGTTTTCGTGTTGTCGCGATTTCGCATTTTCATCTCTAAAGTAAAATCCTTACACCATGAGGCGCGCATAGATTCGTTAAAACACCCCTTCTAGTGGCACTCCGCTGTAGAACAATATTTCAATAAAAATTACATGTTTGCTGTGACGAACCCCTAACTGTAGAAGATGAAATATAAGGATGGTTATATTCACTTGTAACGCGGGATTCATGGGTTCGAAACCTACACAGGTCATTATTTTTGGCATCTATTTTTACATGTATCATAACTTTGTGGTCAACCGATGATAAAGGAGGAGAGCCAACTTCCCCTGAATGAGTTTCACTTCTAGGGCCAATTTTAAAACACCGTCAATATTACTGAAAATTCATCATTTTGTAGCCTGCTATATGAATTTCAAATGTTCCATTAACTGTGATCTTCAGAATTGGTAAAGCAAAAAGTTATACTTGTTCAAACATCGCCTTCAGAGCGTGTTTCTACACAAATGTTTTAATTTTAAGTCTTTGAGGTGATCTTTCAGTACGAAGGACTTTCAAAAATCAACAGCAATTTACGTGTGAAATTTTGTATTCTCTTACATTTAAGTGTCAGATCATTTTGGTTATAAAGGTCCTTCATAATAAATTTTTGTAAAATGGTATAAAATTGCTAAAAATTAATCAAAGGTCACCTCTCACAGACATTTCTTCGTAGAAATCTCTAAGTTTTGGAAAGTTTTGTATTGAGATTTCTTTTGTTAAAGTACTGGCTATACATTACTTGATTTTTTGTTTATGCTTGATATTTAAAAATCGAGTGCTATGAATGAAACAAATACAGGAGAACATGGCAATAGTTCTTTCAGTAGCAATTTTTTCTGTTTCTTTGAAAAAAAACTCGGTTACTTCAGTTTATAAATTTAAGTA
>JAOXYJ010145281.1:0-17596 GCA_028566555.1 Lithophaga nigra
GGTGTTCATAGAATATAGCGGAATATGAATTACGTACACACGCCTTTATAATACGAATTACACAGCATCTAAATTTTTGGTTACTTTTGTGTGCCATACATGAGTTGCCCGGGATAAGTCGCTGACCCATCCTGGCCACTAATTACAGAAATGACCTTACGCTAAGAATCTTGTAAATATTATTTTAAAGCTTACATATACAAGTGCATTTCTGATGAATGTGTCCTATTTTTCATCATGCAGGTACTAACACTGAATAATTAAAACACCGTGGTTTAAAGTTATACCACATGGTGTCATGTTGATAATGACGATGTACATTTACGTCAAAGGGTAATAAGTATCTGTAAGTCTATTATAATATTTTTCTTTTTCAGATATGCAAAATAGGAGGACACAGATCTACTGAAGCAAAAACGTATCATTTTCAGGAATAACAGTGAAAGCCTATGTGAACCTAATAAATGAAGTCAGATTTATAATAGTCAATGGTAAAGAGGCTGATCTTTAAAAAAAATCAAAACATTTTATCTACATTTTTCATTTAAAGTAAACAAATAGTTTTATATAATTCAATTTTCGATCAAACGTACAAAAAAATATGTAACACGCATCATATTCTTGAATATCTCGGTTTTCTTCTTGAATGTCAGACGAAGGAAAGACAAATTAAAGAAACAGGGATGGAATATGACAAAACGGGTTTTTTTTTATGTACTTCCTATTTACAACGTGAAATAGCAAATGTGCTTTCTCATGTTCAAAGTGATATATTTGAATATTAAGATTTCTCCCTTAATAAGAGAGATAGCGAACATGCTATGTTGCATTCATTTTTTCCATACGACAGAACTGTTCCGACAACCATACATTCTGTCATCGATTTATTTCTGTCCTACGACTGCTAAATGGTATATTGTATAAGCAAATGTCAAAACTGACATTTAAATCCGGGTATCCGGGTTCTGTCTATGGATGACAAGGTCTTCTGCATGATCAGAATGGCAGAGGAAAAAAAAATTAAATCAGCTATTCAATTTTAAAAACTTTAATAATAGTTATAAAGTGCAAACAACCAAATATTACTTAAAAGTTAATTAATTCGCATTTCTGTGATTGCAGGTTTCGCCCTACATTATAGAATTTCATAGTCAATACAGTTCCTTAAATCCTCGTTCCCACACTACACAAATATGCAAAGTCTATACATTTCCTCAAAGTCCATTTCGTACACTACATAAATGATTCCTTGATCTTCACAGATCCACACGGAATATCTCAAGGGTTGAATAATAGATTTACTGTCCTTACTAATTCTCAATGTCAGTTAATTTCCACAGCTGACTTGTGTGTATACCTCTCTGAAATCAGTAACTCCAGCGTTCATCACCAGTCCATACGTTTTCTCATTTACTATCTGAACTTTTCTGGAATTTCGCAATTGTTCATTTCTTCAAGCTATGCAAACTGAAGGTTTGTCAGCAATTATTGTTATTAAAGTACCTGAAATTCTTGAAAATACAGAAGATTTGACCAATGCAAAGAGCTAACCTATACAGAATGTGACCAAATCGAAATTTCCAAAACGTAAAAAAGATCGTAAACAACCAATTGCAAATTAACTGTCTAAAAATAACCATTTTGAAAAATGTTTACAACTAAGTAAAATTTGAAAATTTTGTTTAATTAGAAAATTTCAAAAATACTAAAGAGTTCGTAAACAACTTATCGAAGAGTATACTATCTGGATATAACCATGATAAAAATATTGCGTACAAGTAAGCCTTTGTAATTTTATAAATTTTGAAGAAAAGCATGTCAGTAATTGTTGAAAGGAAAAATGCCCCCAAAAATTTTTTAAATCTCTGGTAACTTCCGGCATATTGGACTATTAAGAAATTAAAACATATGATTTTCCAGAATTAGACAAGTAATATGAAGTTTCTCCAAACAGAAATTTGAATTTTCGCAAATGTCTGCATCTTGAGGACAATCTGACAATCTCAGAAATCAGAAATTGACATAAAGTAAGAAGCAAAAATTAAAAAAATATCTTTGATCGAGGGAATATTTTTTAAGTAACAGCAAATACTTTCAGATTTTCTGTTCTTATATCATAGAGCATATATTTTTACTTATTTTACTGTATGTTTTGTAAAGAATAGTCTTTACTGTATCTGGATAAATTTACCACTGTTTTTTTGACTGCTGGATTCCCATTGTGGTCACGATGACCTTTGTGTCCTTTAGGTTGCTCCCCCCAATTTTGTTAATATCACGAACTATATAAGACTGTCATACAAGTGGGAGGTTTGGTATGCCGTAAAACCAGGTTCGGAAAATGCCTGTACCAAGTCGAGAATATGACAGTTGTTTTCCCTTCGTTCCGTTTGCTGAGATGGTCGAGCGTTTGTTCTCGGTTTTGTCGGTTTTGATGGGCTTCCCCTTTTGAATATGCCTTGGAGTTCGGTCTTTCGTTATTACCTTACTTAAGCAAAAACTTAATGTTGTTATATCAGAATGATTTAAACGTTAATAAATTGTCATTGGACTCATTACGTGAACAAAACCGTTGCTGAACAGCACTAATGGCTTTATTTATATAATTTATGACGCTTTTATCAAGTATAAAACATAAAAATATTTCAATGTCAAACCAATATCACAATTATATTTATTTACAAACTTTTAGTAAAAAGATTGATTTATTTCAAAACTGTTTGATTTAAAATATATCGTCGTGATTTGTTTTTTCCGATTTATTGTTTATGACAGGAAATGCAAACATCGTCAATATGCTTGTCACGGAAAACGCGACTGTTTACACACGTTGCCTTGTACGGCCAGGTGCTTGTACATATTTGTGTATTGCATGGATCCAGACAGGTTTAGGGTCGTAATATATATGTCTTTGATAAATTATGGCCACATTATATACTAGTATGTAAGTATCGTTATTTAAATATCTCAGGTTGACGAGAAATCAAGAGTATTGCATGTACCTAAAAGACCATGCAACCTTGAAAGAACTAAATTTTACTGTAAAATAAAAGTTATTACATGTATAACTGTATCACGCGTATATACACATGTATTTGTTTGAACAAATTTTATGAAAAAAATTATCAAATTTTCCTGAATACGTTTATTAATATCACAATGGCGTTCATTTCTCTGATATAGTCCATATGTAACAAAAAATATGTTCCGGCATAAAATAAGTTCCAGTGAAACAGATATGTTTCAAAGGAAATTTTTTTCTGAAATAAATTCGGGAACATATTTTCTGTGAAATAATTTCCGACGGCATAAATCAATAATTATTCCAGCGGAACCTATTTCACAGTGACTTGTTTTGGCTAACATATACAGCACGTGCATGTAAGTTGCATATCTTTTCGCAAATAAAAGAATGTCAATAGAAATAGTGGTTAATAGAAATAGTTTTATTGCCTCCTATTCTAGTTTTATTTCAAACGGAATATTATTCGGCAAACAGAGTAAATTACCGAGGTTCACTTGCATGTAATCATATATCTAGAGGACACGATCATTATTAACAAAGAATCAAACAAGACACCAAAGACAACACCCCCTACACCGCAGAAAAAAAAAGAAGAAGAGAAACAAAGCAACAATACCTAGAATAATACGAATTTCGATAAAAATCCGGCAGTGATACATGTACACCAACTGCTGCAGTTGTAGTTAAAATACACCGGGAGAAGTTTTCAACTAATTTCTACATGCTCGTAACTGTCAACATATAAAAATGCGCAAAGGTTTACCTTGTACTTTACTAGGACACAGCCGATTATACTGCTAACTTACAAATGTACTTATGGCAGTGTTTAACTTCAAACACCGATAACTGAATGCCCTTGGTCGGACGGGTCAAATTGTAAAATGAATGAAAACATTATACGTAATTAAGAGAGTTTATATCAATAACTGGTATAGTAGATGGTAGGTTTACATATAAATATTGGAGATTAGGAATAAAGATTTAAGAATTCAATTAAATCTAAACTGTCTCTATACATCTAATATCAGGAATTTAATTCGTAACGATGAAACATTCGAGTTTGAGAATAAACACAAAGGGAGATAACTCAGCATAAACCATATCATAGAATCGATCTTAGTTCAATGGTTGCTCGAGCGAAACGTTCATAAACAATAGGTTCAAAAATTTAGTCAGGTGTTGAATCAGAAATTGTAAACTCTAGCCAAACTGGGGATACCTAATCCATTTTTACCAACGTTCTGTTTGATTTTTTTTTATAATTAATTAATTATGCTTTGAACATTTTCCCCTAGTGTTGTGCATTATCGGATAGCAGAAATTTCTCCTCTGAAAAAATCTTAGGAGGTACAGAATGCAACATGTTAACATAATCAACAATTTACATTGGTTTATTTTTAAAAAATTCAGAAAACCTGACAAAAAAAAAAGTATTTTAACCCTCGGATTTCCCTTACCATCTCGATGGGTTAGTGCAGAAACCAACATCTCCTGGGTCAACACCTAAATAATCTCTACACCCACTGTTTGCGAAGGTTTTCCCTTGAGATTGACTTCTATAATTAAAAAAAAACATAAAATAAAATAACTGATGGATCAATGAATCAAACGGCAAATTCGAAATTAAACGATTCTATATTAATTTTTTATCCTATTTTTATAGGAATCAAATGGACTATTCTTCGTTATTGTCTTTTCCTATTATCTTCTTTTAAGTACTATTTTAAAAAATCAAAATGCTCTTTAATACGATCATCCATCATTTTGAGAGACTGTGGTCACGCGTACATTAACACCTAGATGTAAAACTGACAAGCTTTATCATTTATTTACCGCAATATTTAATATATAACACACCTAATTAGCATTTTATAGCACTAAGTGGACATTAAAGATATCGCATTGTACATGTACATGTACGCTTCTGTCTTGTACCACAGGTGGGTCATATTACTGTTTTGCATGAATTACTCCGTCCAGTCTATACTTTTGAAAAATGTAGATCCTAGTGATAACATATATGAAATGATTACCGTATTAAAAATTAGTTTCATTATATATATATATTATAAAAGAAAAAAATACTAGTGAAGTTGTATTTACATACATGACTCTTTTGCAAAATGTAGTTCTTACAAAACATTCTCTAGAGTATACATGTAACTCTTGCACATAGATAATTACCATATTAAAGCTTCGTAAAAGTATTAATTGGTAATGAAAAATATCATTCCAATGATGTTGTAGTTATAGATATGTTTTTCCTCGAATAACTGGACAATTCCGGCTAGTTTACATTTTTGATATGCAGCATATATATAGGTTTATGGTAAAGGTATTGTGATCTAAAAATACGCATGGTATTTATAATTCCGTGCTGTTGTATGAGCAAAGATTTCTGTATTTTCAATTTTTATTTAAATATTTAATTTTAAAGGCTTTTTTCAAATTTTGTTTGTTCCTTATTCCTGTGTGTCGTTTTGTTTAATCTAGCTGAAGAGGGTCTCATGACGTCGTCTTTCATGGGATAGTAAGCAAATGAAACGTCGGGAAATGATTGACATCAAAAAATGAAACCAGTGACGTCATGCGCAATAACCAAACGTTCTCCCTGTGTTAATGTTTTCATCATTGCAGACGTCATGTACAGCAGAATTTTTTATATTCTGTATGGTTTTATATTTTTATCAAACTGAAGATTAAGGTATCACCCTGTTTTGTGAGAAATGCTTTGTCTTTTGTGCACGTTTAACTCTGGAAAAGATGAGAAATACTCTCATGTTGTTCCACCAAGTGGAAATTATTTGTGACGTAATTAGTCGTTATAAAATATGACGTCACATCACATCTAATAATGATTGATCTGATTGGATACAAGCTATATTGATACACTAATTACCAAATTAGCAAAGGACGGGTTTCGATAAGGTTGATTTTCGACCAACGGTAAAATCCTGTTTTATGTATCGGAAATAGAAGGCCACTTAATAGTTGAAACAAATCTAATTTTTTATCCTGAACACACCCTCCTGAATGATAACAAATGGCGGTAGGAATTTTGAATGATAAAAATTTTCGTTCTGTGCACCATCTAATATGGTCGAAAATAAGAAATCTGGTGTTAAAGCATTCAAATAATAGTCCTTATCATCTTTCTATAAGTTATATAAAATTTATTGAAATAGAACGTTTAATTAAACACACTGAACGAAAAATCTTCAATGTAAAAGATCACTCGATATTTTCAAGAGAAAAATATTTTGAAAAACAATAAAATACAACACCATAGAGTCATGAAATCAATTTGGACTTTAATCCAGAATTGTTTAAGTGTATGATTTTTCACAAATAATAAAACTAAAACCTGAAAAATGCTTGTTGAAAAAATGTATAAGATGAGGAGAACGGCCTGAAACCTGTAATTTTCCAAAGAAACAAAGAGAAATCTGGGTCCCTAGTCAAGAACCACTGATCACAAGACGTGTTTTGTCATCAAAGATGCGTGTTGTTCCCATGACACGCATATGCTATTTATAACAACATCCAGAGGGTGGGCAAATACTGTCTCAAGCATGTCTCATTCAGATGGAGCTAACCATGGGCGTCTTTCCGACAGGTTTGGGGAGAAATCTGTTTTAAATAGCACACATAAAAATATAAACTTAAAAACAGCAAAAAATAACTGCAGTTAAAATTATTGTTGCAAGATGATATTACTAATGTTTTGTGAGAAGGAAACATGGACTGTAATGTCAGTAAGACCAGCGTTCTAATATTTGATAACTGGATTATGCGGAATGTACAGGAAAGGCAAGAAAAGGTGCACTTATATTTTAGTGATAAATATTGCAGGTAAAGGCCTTCCCAAACATAAATCAAAAATATTTTACAAAAAACAAGCGAATCTAATAAAGCATTGCATATTAAATAGTTCCTTTAGATAGTGGAAGTAATACAATCCAGAAAAGTGTCAAATGATGTTAAATATAATGTTATTCACAAAATGTCTATTTTCAAATTACAGAGTTGTGAAAATTACACTGTAATGATCAAACAACAGTGTTTAGGTTAATTAAAGTTTATAGTACTTCCGTATGCTCTAATAAAATTAAGGAATGTACGATTTGAAAATTGTTGAAAAAGTTTGCAAAATTTGCATATTTATTAATTTGTACCTATCGCGCACTTCTCTAACCAAGAAGATTTTTGTATGATATATGTATCCATGTATTTGTAATATTCAGGACAAAATAACTTTTATGTTAGAACTGAATGTTACTACTTGTGTTTTCCCCATTGACTCAATGTTAAAGTGATCATAAGGGGCATACTTTCCGACACAAAAATTTAGGCAATGATAAAATTGTGACAAACATACTTAATATTTCCTGGAACTATATTGATGTATTAATTAAATACAACTGTGTTTATTTTTTTCTTTCTACTTCGATGTTACAGTAGGCCGATTTGGGGTTTACCACAATCAGTCCTTTGTTGTTTAAACAATAGACGGTCGTGAATGAAATGAAGTAAATTTCTTGAAATTTGGTAATTTTTTCAGTTTGTTATACTCTCAGTTGATTTTATTCAGAATCATTTGGAGTTTTTTTAATATCGTTGCCTTTATTATTATTATTATTCCTTTGTTTTATGTATTTTCACATTTGGCATTTGACTCTTCACATGGCTAGGATTTTTAAACATTTCAACGGGAACTTGTTCTAGTAATTAAAATCTAAATAAATTAAAAAACATGTCACCTGAAAAACACTAAAAAGAACTTAAATCCGAAGAGTCAATCCAGAACAATGCATCATGTTGCTCAATATTACACATGCGGTGGCTCTGAAGTCCAAACAGAAAAAAGGAAAAGGTTAAGGTTGTGTACGTTTATGGGTGTAATTTATTATATATAACACACAAAAGTTAATAATGTTTTTGGTAAAGCACATATAAAAAAATAAAAATTTGTCAAGCACACATTTTGTTTCAGTAAGATATAAATGTTTGTTATAAACATCATTTCAGTATTTACTGCGAGATTAAATGCACTCTATATATTATATTATTGATATTATTTCTTCTTCTTTTGGTCTTCTTGTATGCACAGGGCCTGGTTTTATTTTTGGGATAAATCTTTTGTCCATATTGCAGTGGACTTTACATCTTGATAACAAAAATGAAACCTAACGGTGAAGGTAGATGATTGTTAGGTTCAGTTCACGTTTGTCACTAATACCACCACCGTAATATGAATAAAATTTTCGCAAATTGTCATTACCATATAGTTATGGATACAGCAATACTAGGAGATGCTTAGTAAAGTTTCCAGGACCAGAGGTATTGTTGTATTCTTTCACCATAGTTCTATATGATACTGGGATATCATGGAAAGTTTTATTGATTTCATTAATAGTTACTCTCAGTGTCAACTTTGATGTAAAGGAAATGGGGGAACATATTGTAGCTGGTGTCAGACTGAATTAATGCAGTTGGTAGATCTGCTACAACAGGTGTTGTTGTACCAGGAAATTGCGGAACATCAACGGGACGTCTTACAAGAGTATTGAAGGATGATGTCCAAACTGGTACCTACTTGTCAAGTAGTTGCTGCAACATCGAAAGGAAATTTTTTTCTGCTGACATAGTTGTATTATTTCTAGTTCCTCGGCCAGTGATCTTTTATTTCATGTCTCAGTCTTTGATTTAAGCCAAAGCAGTATAGTTTGGTTACTGTTGGCCTTTGGTGAATGTGGCGTATGAACTGGTACGGTTGTGGGTAAAGCATCATTGGGGTGGGTTGCTGGAGGCCTAATGGAAGGATTGGTGACTGTGAAGCTGATTTAAATATATACGGATCAGATTATGTAATGTTTTTCTTCTGACTGATAGGACTCTAGCAACTGCTTGCTTTTTCTTGCTGTCAGAAGTGATAGACTGTGTCTGACTTTTACGTTTGCGAGTTTTTGCTTCAGGTTTTGGATGAGTAGGTGGTCCTGGACTATGAGTAACGGATGAATTGCTGTCACTAAATGATGCTTTTTGCACTCGTCGTATCCCTTGTCATGTCAATCCAGTCCTTCTGTAGCTACCACCTCTGCTATGTCTACTTGGTCAGCATTACCCAAATAAACATTTTTAGATTTAAAAAAACTCTTATTCTACGCATATATCTTTGCCCTTAGGACAACATGAATAATTCTGTCATCAAATGGGACCAGGAAATGACTAAACTCTTTTGTAATACTTCTAGCTGTCATTGTTAATACTGAATGATACTAAATTATTCTAATCAATAATATATACAGTCAGAGCTTGGTGGATAGATAATTTATACTTTCTCAAAATTAATCAAAAGACGTTTGTACTGACAAACAATATTTGCCCGCTCTAATCAAGCTCTTCGACGACTTTTCTACCATTTGTACCTTAATTTTAATCACCTTTCATAATTGATCTACTGAAGCCATTTAATGACCTAATAGCTAATTTATTGGTTGATTTAGCAATTAAGTAGAAAAGCATAAGATTTTAGATTAAATATGACGATCTGCAATACAATTGTTCACGTTTTTGTTGGGTTTTATCGTAGTATCCTAAAAAAATCTACCTTTATTTTCAGTATTACATTAAGGACTTTTTTGTTGTCGTTTCTGTTTGTCATTTATTTTATCTTATTTTATTTTATTTTATTCCTGTGGTTATTTTTTTCCTTTCTAAATTTTTATTTATAATAGAAATATAATATCAAATGAAGAGCTAGCCAACCAACAAATTCCGTAAAATGAACAGTGTTGATCTCGATATAGTTAAGATGTACTAGCTAGTATTTAATATTGACACCAAGATATCTTCTGCACCATCTTTATCTAAGAATACTAACGTTCACATTCCACAGAGATGACCAGTAGGCAGGTTACACAGTATCTGCACCCAGATAATACCAGATGATACGGAATGTGAATAAGTAGAAACAACTAGCATTTTGCCAAAGTTAATCGATTACGATGAACATTCTGATGACATTATTTTTACTGGTGAGTGCACAGTTCAGCTGCATGAAAAACAAGGTTGTGTCTACAGGTGTCAGTCATCAACCGCACAGCCAGAGCAGAAACAAAAGCATGCACTGAAAATCTATGTCTGGGGAGGTATAAACCACCTTCGGCCAAGCCAACTGATGCTGTTTGAAGGGATATTAAAGCTAACTTTTTTGTTGAAATTAAATTTAAAAGGACATTCTTGCTATTGATTAAGAGTGTTTATCCAAAGAAAAAAAAGAAAGAAAGGAAGGAAGGAAAGAAAACTGTAAACGTCAAGATAATGACCCGAAGCACAGGTCCATTTTAGATCAAACTTTTAAAATAGAGAATGAAATCAATTCTTGGTACATCTGGCCTTCTCAAAGCCCAGATTTGAACCCTATAGAAATGATTGAAACATGTTAAAGCACAGACAGGACATCAATATTCGTAACCCAATAAAACTTAATTGTTAGTTAGATTTATAACCTAAATTAGTGATCATTCACAGTAGGGTTTTTTTACACAGACCATGTCTGACATGGGTCCCACTTGTTTGTCTTTTTCAACGTATTACACTTGCATTTTTACTGTTTCTGTAACTTCTGACTTTTTGAATTTACATTTAATAAAGCTCCTGTCATTTTTGTTGAACATAATTTTAGCTTGAATCTATCCAAAAAATAAATACATAAATAAAAATAAAAAACTTTGCAAATCTCTGACCAAGTGGGAAAGCAAACAATTCTGACTGATTTTAAGCACCATAATTTATGTTTAGATTCATTCATTAAATGGGTTCCATGTACAGATGTTGCATTTTTCATCTATAAATTTGTTCTTTGAGTACTAAAATATAGCAAAACATTTCTATCTGTATTGTCAGAGCTACAGCATCATCCCGTTTGTTTAAATGAAGCACAAGAGGAAACTTTGACATGTGCAAATGACAACTTTATTTTCATTACTTTTCATTTTGAACTATTAATACAACTGCTAGAGCTCTTTGATATAAAGATTAGATTTCATTTCATTCAATCATCTGAAATATATACAGATCCAGAATATAAACCGAAATGATATTTTTGATTATTGAAATATTATTAAGTAGTGATAGAACGAAATATATATAGGATAAGTAATAATACTATCACCACTGGACGTCTATGTCATTAAAATGCAAACTCCACAAATTCTACCTCATGTTTAGCCAAATGTGAACCTCATTCAGCTATTTAATCATTATAAACGGTGTCGCTTTCAGAAACTTTTAAAATTATTCAAAATATAAAAAACAACTGGTGAGAAAGAAATATTCACTGAATTATTCAAAATTATGTTAATAAGGAACAAAAAAATGTCTACCCTCTTTTGAAGCCCCCACACAAGGACATAAAGAGTACTTTGTATATACTTAGATTAAAAGGAATTCATTAAAGGAAAAAGGTGTTCAAGATATATTAAATGCAAAAGAATAGCACAGATGTTCCATCATTAACATTTTCACGTGTATTATGTTTCATTATGTATATTAGCGGTCGTTCAGTGTTAATGCACAATAAAATAGACAGATCCCAAAAGTATGTACGATTGGACAAAGCTTGCTTTGGAGAACAATTATCTGGAAAGTATAAGACACCATATTATTTTCACATCAAACGGCAGAATTAAAGAAAAAGTCAGAAAAGGCTAGCCCAGTCTTTTACTTTCAGCTTCCTTTGTATAGGTGATGTTTTATCACTTAACAATAGTCATTTTAACGAGTACTTCCATCTCACCTATCACAGAGAGCTTGAAATTAAAGCCATCACAGATATATCTAAGTCTACATCATACTTAGGTTTTTACCTATTTATAGAAATCGTCTACTTGATCACTGCGTACAGATTTCTGATGTCCATGCGTTGTCGTGCGAATAATGCAAGATGTTGTTGGTTTCTATCACGTTTAGAATGAAATAGATCCGGCAACGTCATACCGTACCCTCCTGTGTCCAGTTTGAGGGGTGGATTAAACGCAGTCGGAAGGGTGCCGACGACAACCGTCACGACGACATTAACTTTTTTCTAGTTTATGTTTCTGGCAATGCATTTCAGCAAGGTATCGACTTACATCTTCTTATTTTTATTTCACGTCCACGTGAATTGTTGTTCCACCTCATTGAAATTTAACGAGCCGGTCCGAAATAATAAGGGCATAAGCCTTCACGAGGTCCATCACATTTTTGTCGAAATCTGCCTCAGTGGTCTTGCCGGTGGTGCTTTTTGGCCGTTCGCTTTATTTGGAGATGTCCAGGTATATCGCACTTAAATTCGCTATCGACGCAGTCACTCGACAAGAGGATATTAAAGGGGTAATAGCGGGGTATCAATTAGGCCATAGGGCTGCTAGAAATCAGCATAGGAATCCAAAAACGGATCTTGCACGGAATATACTTCAGCTTATATGCTTGAGGTTGCAGTTATCGGAAACAGCCGTAGTCCATGGCCCAGAATCCCAGATTGATGACCTCCTTGGCTTCGATCGTCTTGTACAGACGCAGTGTTTTTACATCCCTCGTCATGACGATCATGACGTACGAGGATGTCGTAGTCAACTGGGCCTTCTTTTCCGTTGTGTCCCCGGTCCTGTTTATGGCGTTGGCTTCGACGCTCCGAATTGTCGACAGTTCAAGCTGTATGCGGCACATGATCTTGCCGTAATTGTCATTAAATCCGAAGGCTGCGCGACAAACCAAACTTTGTTGTTGTCGGGATCCATTTAAATACGAGGTATGCAGTCGAGTCCAAGGCGTTGGCCCTTGCGCCTACATTTTTTATCATCAACCGGCAGACCACACCTGATCTTGCGAAGTCGTCCGAATAAAGTACAAGGAAGCGTAGTATACCGAAATTCCAGACTCGTAAAATCCTTAGGAATATACAATATTGAGGAACGAATTGGACGTGATCGCATGAACTCCATAAGGAGTGAGGTCGGGTGCGTCGACAGGATAAGCGCCTTCTGCTATGCATGCATCACCCGTCATGAGAAAAACTTCTGCCCAATAAACAAATGTTATGGCCAGGAATAAGTCAAATCTGGTATGTAAGATGAGATGACGAAATGCTAGAACTAAAACAACATGCCAAATATGGCAGTTGCCGTTTCATGGGCGATTTAACTGCGCGATTATTCCGGGAAGGCTGTACCGAATTGAATTGCACAGGTACAATGGGGCATTGCGGACTATTTCAGCGAAGACTTAGGCGTCACCATTGTGTTTCATGAGCTGTAATTCGATCTGGATGCAAGAAGACGTCTTGCGACCCAATCCAGACCGCATTTTTAAACCCATCGTTGTTTATTTTCGACCCCGTGAAGGGATGTTTAAGGGCATACGTTGTATTCCTGGATAGATTAGTCCACTAGCATGGAGTTCTTGACTTTTTATTTTTTTTAGGTCAGTTCTTTATCTTTTTTGACGATATCGCCAACGTGAATGATGCATGGACATTCTAACATCTTGGTCAAACTCGACCCTCACCTTTGTTTTAACGGGGAGTCAAATTTGCACTAGTCTACTTTGATGAACTTGGGCTATATTTTCTTGTCCACACTCGACGCGGTGCGTAAAATGCTTGACTATGTTTTCAGGTCTTTTTTAGCCTCCTTTGAGAACCTAGCAAGGGCGGCTTTTGCGGACTTTGAGGCGACTGCCTTGTCGACAGTCGTTATGAACACGCGGCCCGACAACTTCCTCAAAATTGTTGAAGATTCCTCGGCTATCAATCAAGCATCAAATGGCTTTCTGTATTTTAGAAAGAATGTGCGCATTTTCGAGTATTTACCTGGGTTGATAATGCCTGTTAAAGTTTGTCTAAGTCTTGTTTCCGGGAGACGTGCACGTCCATGCGATCTCCTAGGGCGTTTGTGCAGCACGAAAACCTCTTTTCTGCCGTCTTGCTCGGTTTCTTTTACCTCTTTGGGTACGTAGTCTTTTCTTTTTACCGTGTCCCATATGGGTTTAACACTTTCGAGGCGGGTGTATCTTTAAGGATACATGCACTTGGACAGTGTTTTAGTGGCCCTCATGGTCCTCCATACATTTTAACTTTAGTTTTTTGTATCAATCAGACACCTCCACAGCAAGATAACACAATGACATATCAAACAGCCATTGTCAGGCGCTTTCGTAGGCTCCAGGGCCATTAATAGGATTCGAGGTCACCAAAAAGACGGAAAAGGTCCATTTGGACATACCCTGGCGTATCCTAAATTGACACTGATGTAAAAAATTTTCTAGGAAATGTACGTTTGTGGATTTGATTAGCACGATGACACTCTTTGCTATCTTTGAGCACAAAATGGAAAATTTAGAAGTGCATTTCTGTCTGCCAGGTCCTGTTTTAGGTAGACAACAGCCCCCAAAACACCATTTTTCGAGGACTTCAATTTTGGGTCCCCACCTTCCCCTCCACCTCATTCCTTTACTACCAACCCATCCCCGTGATTAGCTCAATCTCATTAATAAATATGGGATACTTGCTTTGGCCATCACTCACGAAATTAGATTTAATTTGCATATTTTGTAAAACTAAGAACAACAATTTGTAAACATTAGTTGCTGGAGTTTAATTGGGTTTGATCGATATTTTCTCCCGTTATTGCTCGGCATATTAGATTGAGGGCTTTTGCAATATTTTCAAGTTCGTACTTGCATATTTCTATACCAAATGCGCTATCCAACATGCTGACACGAGACGGAGTTTACGATGCCAAGGACGTCTTTGCTTCTTATTCGCGTATATCCACAAATTGATCTGAAGCCGGCAAAAACGAAGATCGACGCACGTTTAAACGAGAGTCTTAAGTCTGAAAAGTACATCAAGATGGCAGCGGCGCTTTTCCCGACGGCGTGCCCAACACATACAAACGACGAGGCAAGAAAGGATGCATCCTTTGTTGTGTGACTGACGGACGGCGGAGGAACCACGATTGGGGTTAGTGATCCTAGTCGGGCGTCGTTGTGGCAAAAGTCTGCGATTTTCTTGTTGCTTTCCTCCGCGGTTTCTTCCTTTGTTGTCGTCACCAGTTTGAAAAACTTTGCGGGCCGTTTTGTACCGTGAAGATTTACTTTTGCGGCTCCCCTTCTTGATCCGTTCCGTGACCTCCTGAATCTCCGAGTGGAGACAATCTCGTGTTCATATTCTACAACATGTCTAGATCTCTCAACAGCTCAAAATTCACGCCCGTCCTATTCAGGGCAGAGAAGTAAGCCAAACCGACGCCGTGTTATACCAGCACGAAATGTTCCTTGCAACTGTAAATTAATGTTGTGGCAGTCGCCCATTTTCTTAATCCCGAATTCTCGCCGGACATGTTTGGATAAGCCTAATCGGCGTCCATTCGTAAAGCGGCTGTAAAAGACCTCTTGGTGGATAGTTTCGTCAAACTTTTCCGGCGAATCCACGCAATCGTATTTTTGTATCACCAGATCGTCAGAGTTATGTTTACGCGAACTCTGCTTACTATTTGCTACATTATTTACGATCTTTTTTTCTTATTTACTGACCTTTTGTGCGTGTTGGAAACTTCGTGTTGGTCAGATGACATATTTTTTTTTGTTTCACTTGTAATTGTTTTGCATATTTTCAGGAAGTTTCTGGGGTACTGTGAAAACTAGATATCTGACAAGCCCTTAGTTTACAGTTTTTGGGAAAAACAAAACGGACTTAAGGAGAGGTAAAATTACAGGGATCTAGTTACTTAGTAAAACTGAGGAATTTACGGACACTTGAAAGCAAGAATAGCAAGATATATTATTTAGCTGTTGAGAATATGCAGTCTGACTTCAAGGAGACTGAGGAAATGCATAAAAATTTTTGTCTGACTATATATAGTGTGCGGACAAGAATTGTTGTTGCTGATAGCAGTGTTTCCTATTCTACCGAAGATTTGAAGCCTTAGATAAGTTATTAGAATTAACTAGCATTGCTTGTGATTTGCTTCTTATTATTACAATCTTAGTCTTTTTTTAAAATATATTACTGATTTATTTTAGTTCTTTCATATAAACCATTGTCACCTAAACAAGGACCTTGAAATTTAAACGTTGCTTTTGATACATAACGTAACGGCTTGTAATTAAACGTGAATGAAAATTTCATTTGACAGGAATGACGTGTCAGATGTTCAAAAATTGTTTTCCGTATTACACAGATGCTGACAATCTATAGAAATTTCTTATTAAAGACATTTTAATGTGCGTATTTTGGAATAATTTGCCAAAGTTAGTTTGATTTTTTTATATTGATATATGTGCAGTTTGTACTCTCTTTTCGCAAAATAAAAAAGAATTCCGATCAGCCTTAAAAACAACTTGGTAAAGAACCATCTATTGATTATTCAAGAACAGTTCCAGTTTAGTTGTCTTTCATATTTCAAATAAGAAGAACTTTAACATCGTTCCCAATTGGGTCCAAAGTTAAACTACGTGGCGTGCTATTGGCCATCTTGGGAAAGGACCATCCAGTTTTCATTCATGAACAGTTTTCGTACAATTTTCTTTCATGTTTCAATGAACAAATCATTTAAGATCATTTCCCATAGGGTAAAATGTTAAACTACTTGGTTCGGTGGTGACCATCTTTGAAATCCAATAAGAATAAAATACGTCCTCTTGGTAAAGGAGCATCCACTGATCATTCATGAACAGTTCCGGTTTAATGGTCTTTCTTGTTTCAAAGAAAACGATTTTAAAGATGATTTTCCATAGGTTCCAATGTTAAACTACGTGGCTTGGTTGTAGCCATCTTGGAATTTAGATTGGCATAAAAATTACCAATTTAGTAAAGGACCACCATTCATCATTCAAGATTTGATTGTCTTTCATGTTTAAAGGAACAAAAACTCTATTTGAATGAATCGTTAAACTACTTGGTTACATGGCGACCATCTTGGAATTTCAATCGGCATGTTAAACGCCAATTTGGTAAAAGGATCATACAGTGATTATGCATGAACAATTCTAATTTTACTTTCTATCATGACAAAAACCTCTTTAAGGTCATTTCCCATACGGTCCAGTGTTAAACTATGTGGCTCGTTGGCAGCTATTTTGGAATCCCGATTGGCATGAAAATATCTTGGTAAAGGAGCATCCAGTGATCATTCATGAACAGTTTCGTTGTAATTGTCCTTCATGTTTCAAAGAAAAGATAATTTCCCATAGAGTCCAATGATAAACTACGTGGCTCAGTGGCAGCCATTATGGAACTCCAATCGGCATAAACAATTTCGTTATAAAATGGATCATTCAACCACCCATTTATGGTATGGATCTATGTCTCTGACCTGACATTGCGTACTTTTATAGTTTTATTTAGCGTCAATATTTCGGATTACTTTAGGTTGAAGGCCAAGTCGCATTTATCATCAGAAGCCAGCCAGATATTTGTTTTTTTATTTTTTTTTTCTTGCTTTATTTTTTTATTTGTTTATTTTGTTATGATATTAATATATAGTTTCTAATTAATGATTAGTGATTTTTTTTATTTTTTTTCTTAAT
>JAOXYJ010145282.1:0-10897 GCA_028566555.1 Lithophaga nigra
GTAGTTATTTCAAGTTTACCTTCTTCTGAAACTCTTTTCTGAGCTCAATAATTTCCTTTAAAGGATCAACTGCACTTGCTGCAGCCGTGCCAATGACTGCAACCACAGAAAGAACGGGTACTTTGTTTTCCAAACAGTCTTCTAGTTTGTTTCTCAATTCTATAATGTTAAATCGGCAGATTAACCAAACAATATTGAATTCATGGTACGTTTTTGTTTGATTTTATTATAACGGTATTCCAAATTGTATTTTTTATCAAATATTTTAACGTGTGATGTTAGAATGTTTCACTATAACAAAAAGTCAAGAGAAATATGAAATAAATACATATATAATTTGAATTAAGTGCACATATTTTACTTCAGACACATCCAGTATATAAATGTAAATATATCTTTTTAATTTATTGAAAGAAAAAAAAGTAAAAACTATCCAAAGATAGAAAAAAATCCGTAACCAAACAATGGGAAATCGCACGAACTCCAAAAGGAGTGAGACCAGGTGCGTAGACATGGTAAGAATCTCCTGCTATGCTAAAATCACCCGTCATGCCATTTCGCGTCACATCTGGTATAGTCAGATCAAGGAATAGTCAAATTCTGGAATGTAGGACTCAATTTTCTATCTATGATGAAAAGATATCCGCAGTTATCTTGGGCATAGACACTTTGTCTCAAATCCCTAATTAAGGAACTTTCTGGTCAACAAATAAACCCTGTTCAAAAAATCACCTCCGAATGAACAGACTCTCGCGTATCGTATCATTTGCGATACGAAAACTCCATAACCAAGGGCAGCTGGTATATTGGTTCTCTAGAAAGGGAGATTAATTTTACTATAGAAAAAATAAATTCGTCTCTTTTGTCACTGATCTTGGACTGTAGGAGTTCATTAATGTCTATTTGTTTCCTTGAATACGAGTTCACTCTGATAGATCAAGTGTAAGCAATTGCCAAAAACAACCTGTATCAGGAAATTTCGAAGTTCAAAAGTTTTTTTCATACATGTTTAGTACATGTATGTGCTGATCTATAAATGCAGCCTGATGACAACCAAAAAGACGACTAAAATTTTAACTCTATAAACAGTTGATATTGCATCTTGGTTTCCAAGACGTATCTGCCCGTAATATTACCTTGCTCTATTTTTATGCCAACATCACCTGGCATAACAGTGGTATTAATAGGAATAGGAGTTAGTGACTATACAACTGTTAATTTCAAGTCTAGGCGTAATCGCGCATTACTGTATTTTAAATACGATTAGTATGCTTAACTCTTCTGTGCATTTGAAGGTGATAGTGCGTTCAGTATGTTAATTGTGTTGTTAAAGTGTTCATTCCGGTAAAATATATTTACGCAGTGGTGTAATTGACTTTGTCTTCGGAGCAGCAAACATAATTGACTTTTGTTACGAATGGTTTATAGGTTGATCGCGCTGCATCGCACTACTTTTGTATAAAAATTGTAAAATTTTCGTTTCATTGCATTTTAACTACATATGTGTTATGTTGTAACTATATATAAAAGAAATTTGTCAAATATTTTAAAAATATTTCTTGTTTAATTGAAAACAAGACATAATATTGTGTTTTAACATAGAATACATAATGTTTTCGAGATGACATTTGTAAATTAGTATTTAAATAATATAGATTTAAAAATAATTGTCTGATTATCACTATGGACATTATAAAGAATCAAAATTAGTCAGATTCTGCGTTCCATAATCAAGTTCAATATAGACATCATTTAGACGTACATATTATCAAATAAGTTCTGTCACTGGTAATTTATATGCACATCGGTCCGTCGTAACTTATTAAATTGCCTTCGTTCTTGGTAACGGTCCATGTTTAAGATTGAATATGGAAAAGTATCAGTTATAAACAGTTTAAAAAGCTAGCTTAAGTTTCGGTTAAGTTTCCTATTTCTACTGTAATATGGACATCGATCTGTTATGCATAAAGAACCAAAGAAGTTCTATTTGGCTTGTCGTAAATAATATCGGCAATAGAATAGCGAAGGAACAAGCTTAGAAAGGCAAAATCCGTAGACACGGCAAAATTGGGAAGACAGAAATGGAAAAACCACAAAAACGACAAGAAGACAATATAAAACCAAAGAAAAAAGTAGAGAACAAGACGTCGCAAAAATCAAAACACTTCCAATGTAAACCCCTACAAAAACCGGGGGTAACTGTAAATAATTAATTAAGCTCCTTTTTGGTTGAAGTCGTGTATTTAAACTTAGAGGACTGCAATGAATCATGATATAAGCTCTATTCTTGCTTACGGTCCTATACGGACACTTACAAATGATAGGGTTCATTTTTTGGTTACGGCATTAAGATACTGACATCCGTCTGTGGTAATAGAATGAGACACTTTATTATTCTCTTTCCATCTTTAATTTAAGATGTAGACAGTGATCTGTCCTGAAAAAGGGAAATAAGCTTTACATTTGTATGAGCCCATAATTGACCTTGGATATAGGCTAATGTCTGTAGTAAATAATGAAATAAGCTCCTGTCCAAGAATTTCTAATCAATAATCACAATCCCCTTACCAAAGGCCACCCTATTATTAGGCCAGTTTTGAGTTGCAGAAAGGTTGACCACACAAGAGGGAGACTACTGCAAATCCCAGTCCCATTCCTTATTATTGTGCAATATTTGAGCTTTGAGATAGATCAGTAGGTAGCCCAAATTTGGTAACGATCCCATATCTGTGCTTTTATTTGATATGGTCCTCAGCCTGGAAACTAATAAAAACAGCCTATTTCTTTTTAGAAAACTAAGGAGTATCTCCCTCGTGCATAGCTCTGTCCTTAGCTATTTGTTTGACTTCCACTTTTCGGTCAATTGATATGCATTTGTGCCTTCAACCTTTTATAATATAGGTTCGGTTTTCCATAATTTATGCCCAAAGCACAACTGATGAGAGATTATTACGCTTATTGTGCAATAAATTCGGCATCATAAGATGTTATTTAATACGATATTATACTTGAGTTTAGATATAGAGGTCAATCCGTCATAAATAATGAATGATTGACAACGATCCGACTTCACTACTGAAATAAACCCATATTAGCAAAAAATCATTTTTGAACATAGAAATAGACTGCAGTAATTTGTATAAGCTCAATTCGTCATTTAAGTCACATATTTGACCAGGAATAAAGAGAGCTATAAATTGTGTATAATGAAATTACCTCCATTCTTGGTTGCGGTGTAGTTTTTTCCCCAAGCATGTTTAGCACGTCAAAATGCAATGCCCTTTTTCCTAAAGCCCATGCCCTTTTCATAAACCCCTGTTTGTTTATAGGGTATTTTATAAATAATTGGAAAGTTTATTTTTCTAAAAGGTGATACTGCATGCTAAGTGTTAAAAATATATATGAAATACATGTATATTGTTCAGTTCAGTGGTTTGAAATACAGTTTAAAATTTACACAGATGTAGTGTATGCCCTTTCACTAAGTTCCCTTTTTACAGCAAATAACCATGTCCTTTTTGAAAGCTGAGAGAAACACTACGGTTCCATATTTAAGTTTGGATACAGACATCGGATTTATTGGAACATAATGAAATAAACAGCATTCTTGGTAACAGTCCCATATATATTCAGTTTTCATTATCTCTTAGCTTCAATTAATGGAATAAAGTCTATTCAGAATTACAGTCCCGTATTAGAAATGGGACATAGACAGTGGTCTGAATAAAATAATTTCATAAGCTTCACTTTTGACTATGGTCCCATGCTTGAACTTAGAGCTGACGATGGTCAGTATTAAAGAATCAAAGTAGTTTCATTGATTATTTATTTGTTACCTCCTTCTATACTAAAAAATGAGATAGGTTCCATGCTTGGTTACAGTTTCATATCGGGCTTTGGAAATATCTACATCTGCATCTGGTGAATAATAAAAATACACTTCTTTCTTGAACAGTTCGATATTTTCTTAAACAGTTCGATATTTGAATTTGCATATGTATGTAGTAAATAAATTTCAAAGATACATGTACCAAAGGGACAGCCAGAAACCGTAAATCAAGACGAACATAATATGTATTTCCTATATAATACATTGTTTTATTTTTGGCTAATGTTCTCTATTTATTGGACTTGGAGACTGATAGCAGGTTGTTGTAAATAATGAATTTTGGGCTTAATCCTGGTTAGGTGTCTCATATTAGAAATACGCAAGATTTTGTTGGGTGAATTTTTGTTTATCAGAAAATAACAAATGATACTATTATTGTTATAAACTGATCTTTATAAAGTTACAAGCACTCCAGTAAAATCATTTAATGATTTTTTTACTCAGTAAAAAAATAAGGTTTTCAAATGAAAATAAAATATGTTAAGAGTTATTTAAAGGAATGAAATAAGCAAACAATAAAGAAAGGTTAATGTCCTTATTTCTGAGATACAAGGGATTGAAAATCTGGCGGGAAACAAGATCCCTCTTGACTTTTCATAGGTTTTATACGTAAGAGATTTGTTTCCCAAAAGCCATTAGAAAATAACAAAGATTTTGTAATTATCGTTCAGTGGGCTTTTCAAGATATATACAATGAAATTAAGAAAAGAAAGTTGAAGGTCACAGGGCGAAACATTCTAATACTTTGAAATGGATAAATCCGGAGGAATTCGAAAATCTGATAAAAATTTTTAAAAATGACCAGCAAACTTTCTTAAACATTATCAAAATAACGGTATAACTGTAAGATATAATCATTATTAAAAACGACCAACTTCTTGGCCATGGAGGAATTTTCCTGATAATGAATACGAAAAATGCCCCCACAATATACGAGCTGTTGTTTCAATCTAAATAAATCATCTTTCGATAATATGAAAATAGCATTACACATTAGTTTCACAATATCAAAAGTTTCATTTGTAGACGAAGTTATGTTTCTAGTTTTTTCATTAAAGCTTAATGTTAGATTTAAGTATTTAGTTTGTTAATTTTTTACTCATACAAAGGATCAGGCTAGAAAAAGAGATATTAAGTTACTCGCAAGAAAAGACTAGCAATATATGGTGCATTTAGTAAGACAGAATATATCGCATAACAATAAAACGGCAAAAAGGAACATAGAAAACCCAATATGGTACTTCTTGTGTATTATATCTTTATTTTTCCTGTGTTTTTTTTATCGTTGTTAATCATCCAAATTTTTCTGATGTAGTTTATTGTCAGTGATTGTAAATTATTTTAAAGCCCTTTATGTTATTTAGTAAAGTAGTGGCCAACCAGAATAACTTGAAATATGAGAGTCTAGGTTTATATGTAAAGGTCCCCTAGACTCAAAAGTGCATGTCAGTTTAAAGTTAATACCAAACTTCAGGTTATTTTGCACAAACAATAACTATACTTAAAGCGATTCTGAATTCCATAAAAAGTCGGAGTTCAATTGATCATTTAACTTAATCTTATTTCTACTAGGAAATCTGTAACAGTGACAGGCATTTTATTTCAATCAAAATTATTATAGCAAAAATTGTGCCAAGTACGCATCATGCTTGTGAATAAATGCGACTCTGTTTACTTATTTCAATTCTAAACACGAAATAAAAAAAACCCAAAAAACAGAATATTGCATGACGAAAGAAAACTTTTTTAATCTTCAAAAGACTATCAAAATGAAACCACGGAAATGTTAAACATTTCTTCTTCTATAACTAGACTAGCACTGCTAACACAGATGTTCTTAAAACATTAGGACTACATGGCATTTTACTACAAATTTAAGATTGACATATATTAAAAGTAAAAGTTGCCTTTATGTATTTATTGGTAATGCAATGTCTATAAATAGGAGAAATACCTTTAATATCCATCCTCAAGTAAGCATCACATGGGATTATCATCAAGTTACTGCTTCCAAGACCAAGAAGTACTGCAGCCTTCTTCAGTGAGTAATGACTAGTGGCTGAACAGAAAATAACACCTTCGTTAGTCAGTTCACATTGTCTCATAAATTTATACCAACCAAGGCACGAAAGACTCATATCTTCTGCTTCTTTGAGGAAAGTATCACCATTATCTCCTAATATGTCTTTAATGTCAGCTGGCATTTTAATAATATCGTCAATGTTCAAGTTGAGAAGTTCCCAAGTGGTAGCGTCAAGTAAGTCTTTTTGCTTTGATTCATGTCCAGTGATATTTACCTAAAATAATATCATTGAGATTGAGCTTTAATCGCTAAAAGGAGTAGGGCCACGAAGGGCACATTTCAGCTCTAAAAATGGAAGTGTCTAATATCGCTACAACTTTCAGCAATGGAAAAAATTACGAGCATATTTGTCACTTATCATAGTAAAATGACCTTCAAAAGTAAGGTGAAATTATTTTACCCCAAAAAGACAATTTTCAAGCAATTTTTGAATGCTATTTTTTAATAGAAAACATTGGTCACACTCTTCGACCAAAAATATTTTAGGATAATAAGATGTATTTCGATGCAACAAACATTTTAAAACAAGAATAATCTAGGTCGAGGAATGTGGCTAACGTTTTCTCAAAGAAAAACTGCGTGAAAACATGCAAAAATATTGTAAAAACCCCACAGTTACACAGGATTGTAACGTCATTGTGACGTCGCCAGTAAAGTCACGTGCTGAAACGTATCTTTTTTGTATTTAGTATAATCTAAAATTAATATTTTCAGTCATTTGTTATATATTGATCTAAATTTTAATTTTATCACATTAAAGGGCAATTTATGGCCCTTTGTGAACCTACGCCTTTGTTTATCATACCCACAGCTAACTGAAAGTGACAAGAAACTTATTTGTTTATTTACCATTACCAAGTTCTTTCCTGTCTTCTACGATTTTTCGTACAAAGTCGTGAATATTCGCTCCTTATTACTAAATACAGTCTTTCAGTGAAGCTTAATATACATGTGTACATAAAGCAATTTGCTAATTAATTTTCTCGGTTGTTTATGTACTAACAATGCTATCTACATGAAAAATTGAAAACATTCAAAGCACGTAAATTGTTTTGATTCACAATTTATAAATTAACACGATTTCCATGTATGCACATTAGATACTCTAATGCAGAAATAACTAAGTATATATTCTGTACTAGATTTTGGTCAGATTAACTTTCGGTAAACCTTTACCAACTATAACGTATTTACGCTTCCCGACGTATCTGTTATTTAAATTCCTGTAATATTATGATAAAACATTAAGCTTATAATTATCCTTTCAATGCAAGTGCATTAGAATTAGCTCTCAAATCATGGCATATTTTTAGGACATTATGATATGTTTTATGCGAAATCATAAGCTTGAATGCCCTAAAAATATGGAGTGGTTATTTGATGTTGCGACAGTATTAAACCAGAAAAGAGTCTGCCTATGTATACTTAACTATAAATAAATCGCCCAGTTTAAAAGTATATTCAAAATTCAGATCATTAGATGAACAATCAGTTTTTATTCAATGCCATGTTTAGACAATTTTAAAACCAAACTATGTATAGTAGTGGGAACGGTGAGATTGGGTGGCATAAGTTATTACTTAAACCTAGCAGAACCTGACATTGTACCATCAAAAATTTAAGCGTTCGAATTCGCGACTGACTGTGCAACATTGCAGGATACACTCGGCTAGAATGTCAGTTTATTGATCATTGGCAGAAGGTCAAGAGTATTTGGAAAGTCTGGATTTCTCCCAAATGGATTTTGTTGCCTAGGTAACATGTCCTGATATCGGTAATAAATTGCAATCAAATACATTTGTAAAAGCTTTGTCGGTTTTTCTGTGACAACTTAAAGTTTCTCATTCCGATATTATACGTTGTTATACAAATGTAGATATCGAATATCTGAAATCAAATTTGACCCATTTAGTAGAGGACATGACGCCCTCCGCTTTCCGCCCTAGAAGGACATTGACGATTATTGATTTTTTTTTACAAGATGGTAGGTAATGAAAATGTAGTAGATTATCATAGCACCCTCTTTCCTTAGTATTAGCTAAATTGGGTACAGCTCAAGACAGTCAGTAAATAACAAATACTGGTTTTATAACCTTTTTACGCAATAATGTTCTGTAATATCAGGGCAATCGAAGCTGTGTAGATCTTTCTACAGGTTCGCTTTGTGTTACATAAAAAAATTATATAAATGAATTTGATACATATAGGTATTATGAAATATCATCAAATTTTGAAATCTTGTTTCCGAAAATCATCTGAAGGAAACGTTTCAGTTCCTAGTGTTTTATGTTTTTAATTGACGATGTGTTAATTCAGTCTTCAAAATTAGTCTTATTCAATGGTAGGTTCAAATTTTCCTTAACAAACCTATAAGCTTCTCAATTTAGTTTTAGTTATTCTGCCCAGTACATACCGGTTTTTGGTGGCAGAACATGACATCAACTTTTAAACATTTACATCTAAAATTCTTCAGTGAAAGATGTGTACGTGTACTTAAAGTAGACATACAGGTAAGCCATATGGAAAATGATAATGACATAACAACTTATTATTAACGTGAAACATATGCGGAATAAAACTAAAATCCTTAAATCGTATGTAACAAATAATGTTTTTATTTTGAATTTATTGTCATTACAAATGTAAGTTTTTTAAAGTATACTATGATTATCTCCTGGCATATTATTAGGATGATTTATTTAATGATTAATGGTATAAAGAAAATATTTGTGAAACAATTTTCGTGCGAGGACAGATCATGCACTGTTATATTTTTCGTTAAAACATCAGATACTTAAAAAAATGTTCTATCCTGCATGTCCTTGTTATAATTGTAATATAACAGCATAATACTTCAGTCATTTATTCAGCAATGATTTGGTAATAAAACACCTTAATGCCACATGTAGGTTTCTGAATAGGAGTTTAAATATCAAAGGATATCGTTGAAAGTACATGGAACTAGAACCTCAAGTATATCACTGAAAACGCACCTAACTAGATCTAAGCTAATGAAATGATAAAAGCGATGTAGAATCTGGTAAACTAGAAATTCTAGATCTGATTGAAAATACCATTTTGAATTTATATTAATGTGTGTTCGAATATTATTAGGACCGGCGTGAACATTACTTATATTCATATTGAACAAAGAAAATGATTTTGCATAATAAGAAAAATATTTATTTCATGAAATGTAAATTGCTTTATTGTTTAATCAATATTTGCCGAGCTTGCGTAGGAAACAGTAGAAGTGTAATTGTTGACAGAAATGAATGAAAACAGTATGTATATATTCAATACAGTTTACATTGTTCCTAGTCAATTCAGAAAATTTTTACATATTTCTATTTTGCATTCAAAATTAAAAATTGCTGTGAGTATATTTACCTTATAATTAAGAATACGTTTATCCACAGTACCACCAACCAGTTTTGCTCTGACCGTATTTTGTACGCTTAGGGGATAAAATTTCATGTTCCTAGCTGACCACAGTGCTTCAATGTTGGCCGTAGATCCTCCTGAACTTATGTGTCCCCATGGTTTTATTTCTGCCTTAAGATTGTAGCCGAGCATTTCACATAGCTGCTCTACTGCTGTTATCTCCATAGCAGTTGTTACAGGACCTCCTTCTCTTGAAACGTTGTTTGTACGGTATAGAAAAGCTGCCAGATACCCTAGGTTAGCCGGCATAGCTGTGTCCCATTGTCTGTGACCCTAAAACATAACATTAAATCATCAGTTTTTTTCAAATTTTGATTAGTCTTTTCTCTTATAGTGATTTTCATTTTGGTACGTTCGATGTAAAATAAATGTTAATTTTCTGTTTGTTCATGATGCCGTCTTTCTAATTGAGTTTGGCAACAAAGGCTATGCTCTGGTAACTTTTTGTTTGTTCTTTGTCATTTTTGACTGACGGAAATAAATACTTTTGGATTTATTTAAAACAATAAGAACAAACAAAAAAACATGGAAACTCAGAGGAAATCTTTCAAATAAAATTCCAATTCAGCGTGTTTTGGGTTTGTGTCTGGTAAAAATTCACAGTTTTGAATGTGCAATAATTGTAAAATACAGACACATTTATTTGTGAATAAGTACAATCCTTAAGTTTTATATTTTACAAATGGTATTTATTTACATTCTCCTACATACCTGCATTCTCACACTCGAAAATGGTATAGAGTTTTGAAGATCCTTGCACATTAAATCAAGTTCTTCTCTTAGTTTCTTAATTTCTCTTTTATAGTGTTCATTTTCTTTAATATCTGTTGTGATATATTCTGGATCTGTTGGGAAGTATTCTTGTCTTGAAGACTTGTTACCGTGAAATGCAACCTTTGTGAGCTCTTCAAAAAGGTCATAGTTTTCAGCTTTGGGCCCTAGAAACCAAGCTGGAATCCTATGATATAAATCACTACACGAATGTGTATGATGACTGTTATTTTCTAGATCACTTGGCCTGAAAACAAAAGTGTAATGCTTGCCCAATTTAAAAAAATTAAGTATTTAAATACAAAATTTTTACGATTTCAATTTTAATTATAAATGAAGTGAAAAATACTCATGTGCCTAAATGGACTCCAATATTTAGCTTAGCAATCTGCATTGTGTAATAAGCTGTAAATGCATAGTTTCCAAATAAAATATGAATCGGAGAAGTACTGGATTATATATCAAATCGGCAAAAATGACCCTAACAGATTATAACGTCTGTATTTTTAAGAAGAAAACACTTAAACATTAGATTAAAAGTACAATAATGCAATAAAAATGAATCCCGGACATGATAGTTGTAATCTGTATGAATTGACATAAAAGTAAAATGCAAATGAAAAAGATATAAATATTTAAGGTAAAAGCAAATGTAAAACCCGTGGATAATAAAAGTAAAAGCAAATGTAAAAGAGCAAAATTAGTGATTA
>JAOXYJ010145390.1:0-10895 GCA_028566555.1 Lithophaga nigra
CAAAATCAGCATGCATGAAAAAATACTCTGGAAATGCCTTCAGTCAAGACTTTTGGATGTCCAGTGTCTTAGATTTTGGAATTTTTTTATGAAAAATGCTGTTCAAATGACTGTCTACAAAGAGTTGAAAAAGTTCCAGTATCTGAAATGAGTGGCTTTCAGCACATTCACGACAGTCCTAAATGATAATGTTGAACTATATCAAGTGGTTGCAACAATATCAATTTCGATTACCTAATTAATATTGTCGTTAAGTCAATAGTATCTAGGGAGATTTTCGGACAAGTTAATTTTACATAGTTCTGTCAAAAACCATTTCTTATGGTGGTAGCTTTTTTCCAAATAGGGGAGAATTCCGATCTGATCAAATAATGCATAAATTTGTAGAGGTACATTAAATTTTTTAACATGCAATACTTTCTCTTAGTCAATGTTTTTATGAGAATATCTTCCAAAATCGATTTCTTAAATTATGTCCTGTGTTGGGAAACATCTTGTATCTGGCACTAACATAATAATCATGAATCATTTTGCTTTTGTATTTGCATTTTGACATTATGGCATTATTAGATTACTGCTTGCACAAAAACTACAACTTGCATGAAGGACCATCCTTAATTTCACACAGTCAGTTGTGTCTGAACAAGAAGATGCAACTCTCTATATTGTTTCTGAAAATAAGATGATTGATTGATTGATTGTTGTTTGTTTAACGTCCAGTGGCAAATTTTTCAGGCATATTCAGGATGACTGAAAATAAGATATTTAAATGATTTTTTCGTACTGTTCCATGTTAAGCTACGATCCCTTGTACCAGCATTATTCGAATTAGATTGGCATTAAAAGCAAAACCAAAAGGGACCATGATCGTTCATGAACATTCGTTGCTGTTTATGGGACGATCCTTGAATATTTTTCTAATAGGATCCAATTTCAAGAACCATCTATGTATTTCAAATATGGAACTGTATAACACACTGCATCCATTTGGATAGACAAAAAATAAAATTTTTGTAAATCAAATTAATAATCATTCATGAATAGTTTTAGTTTTATTGTCTCTTTTGCTTTTCAGCAGCAACTTATTAAAAGTTCTAGTGATATCAAAGTAGATTTGTGATCAACACTGAAAACATGGTTTTGCATGGTACCATTCAAGTAAAAGTTCCGCCATGGAATGGTTTCAGAAAGTAAGAATCTAAGAAGACTTTTTAATCTATTCCACATTCGGTTTAATGTTAAACCAAAGTTATCCTAAATTTGAAATCGGCATAATAAACAAAATTTTGTGATGGACCAAAACATGATCATTTAAAAACGGTTCTAATTTAATTTTCTCTACTACTAGTGAGAAGACGTTCCCCATAGGGTCAAATTTTAAACAACACTCGCGATAGCAGCAATCATCAAAATTATAAATTCGTTATAATACCATCTAAAGAACATTCTAATACATTTGATAGTTCCAATGTCCAAATGATTTCTAATATGATGACCTTTAAAACTTTAGACAACGGAAACATTACTAACTCTGGTACCCATGTTGAATTTCACACTAGTATGAAATAACAACTTGTAAAGAGAGACCATTCAGACTTTTCTCCCAGGTTTGGGTCCATTCAGTCAATTGGTTTCACGAGAAGACCACTGGAATATGAAGAGATAACGACGGACTACTAGATTCCAAGTGATGGCAATAATTCAAATCGTCCTTCAGACCAGAAAATCAGAAATTTATTTTGCCCCTTTTAAAAAAAGCATCAGAACACATGCAGACTGGCAGAGACCCAGACAGACCTAAACAGTAATACAACCACAAAATTTATGTAACATATAAAAGATCATTTTGAGGTCAAGATGACCTAATTTTAAATAATGTTTACGATTAGAAAATAAAGATGTCACAACCATCTAATAAAAATGTTTGCGACAACTTCCTCAAAGAATATTAAATTTACAAGTTACATAAGAAGGTTGCAGTGATATGAATTTTGTTTACCTTTAGCTTACCATGTGTCAACAATAGTCACAATCATCAGAAATACATGTGCATAATATATCAAACATGTCAAAACACTTTATTCAATACAAAAAAATTCTTGACTTCTCTCTTCCTTTTATGTTTTGAAGATATTTTAAAGACAACCTCCAAAATGGTATAATAAGGAGACCTAATTTTTGTAGATATGATATGATACATTGTAAGATACTTACCCAGTTCTGTGTATCTCTAGATATACTCTGCTTTCCAAGAACTGAATGCGGTGGCATTAGTTTTATGCAGTTTTGATATCTGCAAAGGTATAAGCCCTAGTGCAGTTTAGGCACTAGACCATATACATTTATATGATATTTCAAAAACCGTTGAATATTGTCAGATTGTAGAGGAAAACTATTGAGTAGACACAAAGAAAGAATAAATGTTCTGTACTTACGAATCCGCGGGTCCAAGTATGGCGATCATTTCGCACGTTCTCAAATATACATTTCTCCTCAAATTCAAAGGAACAATCTAAATTTGCCTGGGCTGAAACGCAAAAAAATATGTATACTGTTTTATAATCCTTTGGGGAGGCCAAAATAGTCCCATGTTTAGTCTTGTCAGAAATTCCTGTACTAAATTTTAAAGCTGATCCACTTAATTTTTTAAACAGAACGCGGAATATAGGCGGGCATGGAATTTTCAAAATTCTATGAGGAATCTTTTTGAGTTTATGTCTTAATATTTTGAATCGGCCAAAAATTTTAAAAAATCTTCCTGGTAAAACATATAACTTAAGTGGAATCTCTAATCTATTAATTCCTCTAGAGCAGCTTACTTAGATGGAATATCTGATATAAAATGTCCTGCTAGTGTACATAACATAGGCGGAATCTTTTTGAAATTAGCTACAGAAATGTTTTGGGGAATTTTGGATCTGACCAATCAGACTTGTTTGTCCAACATGTAGCAAAGATCATATTTTTTTAAAACATTACTCGATTCAAAGTCATTAAAATATTTAATGCTAGATATATATATATGGTATTTTTTCTAACATTTTGCAAAGCTTCAATTAAATAATATTCAATTATGAAAGTTTGCAAAAACTGTCTGCGTTGGTATACCATAGGTAATTCTTACTCAGATATTTCATCTTTCATTACTACAGAGGAGTCTTTTATTATGTGTAAACTAATGTGTATTACATTCACTTTTATAAAGTAAAGAAAATACACAGTTTATATGTGCACTTTCTTTCGTAGAGTCTAAAGTAATATGGAGAAGGCGGATGTAATTTTACGTCTACCACAAGAAGACTTATTTCCAATTTTTTTTTTACATTAGGCGAATTATTTAAATATTTCGTCTCAAAATTCAGCCCTGATATATTCTAAAAATAAAAATACATTTGAATGGATTGCTTAACCAGAATTCATCTAGGTGAAAAATTTTGTACAGGTTTTAGTCTGGCAAGTGGGGTACAAACACTACATCAGAGCAACAACATAAGCCTCACTCGTTAAGATTGCAGTAAGAGGTACACGAACACTGATACCACAATGTTTTTCTACATTTTGAAAACATATCCTAGTATTCTCATTGAAATTTTAAAACAAAGTTATTTTTCAGATACAAATATTCTGGCCTGAATCTTTTTAGTTAAAGTTACACTGACCTCTGACCAAAAAATTGTGAGGTGTTGTGTCTTTGTATATATAAACACTCTGTCAAACTTTGCTCACTGAAAGTTAAAATCCAGAAACCAAAGAACTAACCAGAATGTTTTTATTAACATTAACCCCAAAATAAGTAGGTGTCTTGTTTTCCCATCTAGAAAAGGTCTATTAAATATCAGCATAGAATACTGAAGGAACAAATTCAGAAAGGCAGAATCCGTTTACAAGGCAAAATTGGGAAGACAGAAAAGGAAAAACTACAAAAACGACACAAAGACAATATCAAACCAAAGAAATAATTATACAGAAGAAAAAGAAAACATGGACAAGACGACACAAAAACCAAAGCACGTATAATGTGAACCCCTAAAAAACCAGGGGTGACATCAGGTACTCTAGAAGGGTAAGCATGTCCTGCTTCGTCAATGGCACCCGTCACATTGTAAGTGGGAATTTCCGAGAAAAAGTCAATTCAGAGTTCAATTATTTTAAATTCTTGGAAACTAAAATTATCATCTGGAAACCAAAACTCTGACAGGATTTTAGTAATAGTGACAATGTCTTTGCTTCATCTACTTGGTGCTTGTCGATGACTGGTTGGTAGCGGTTGAACGGATGTAGTTTTGGTGTTGAAACCAATGTGACGAATGGAGAAGTGACTGTCATTATTTTAATTTGATCTGTATTTATGTGGGAAAACGACTGAGTCAAAATGTTGAAGGAACATAAGCTAAAGAAAAAAATTATTTGATCTTTGACAACAAATGATGACGTTATGACCAAAAGGAAATATATGTAGCAATATTTTTATGGGAATATCAAATTATTTGACTCTGAGAATTATTTTCCTCTTCTTTTTGCCAAAAGCGATAAGAATGTCAAGTTTGAACAAGATTTCTTTGGAAAACAAAATTTTTATAACTGACAGGAAAAAATTCTAATTTCATTAAAGGGACATAACTTCAAAATAAACATGATTTCAGGCCCAAATTCAACAAGTGTAGAACAACAATGACAAAAAGTTGAGATAGAACTTTCTTAAAGAAACAACATACAATTACAAAGACAGAAAAAAATTACTAATTTAAAAGACACATCAATGATAACGAAATATACAAATATGTCACTTACAGGTTGCAGTATTACAGTTCGTTCCCGTGTAACCTGGATTACATGTACAAGTGTAGGTACTGGTACCTTCAGCACTGTCACATTTTCCATATACACATGGATTACTGACACAACCTGAAAAATGTAAGGCAAACACAAATATATGTTTCCGTTTAATACTTGGTAGTAATTTTATTTATCTACTCTCGATATTGTCTTTTTTTGCCTTGGTATTTTAGAAATGAATTGCTAATGAAAACAACTGATACAGTAGATTTCAGTGATAATGGAGATTAAACCTTGTTCCGTTGGAAGGATTAACGAATTCATTGCTCATCTGGACCTGTCCATGGTTAAGTTTGGATAGAACTTGTAAGTTTAAGTTCAGAAGAAAAAAAAGTAATTGATGTTTTTTATTCCATTTAACCACTAAATCTAAATTTTTTAAACTATATGCGACAGAGATGTATTGACAAGAACATATTTTTTAAATGATTTTCCCCCCTAGATCCTATGTTTACATTTGTACCTTCCCAAGTCCGACAATACAATCTTCCTTCTTTTCAAAACATTGTATGTTTTAATGTTACTAAAAAGCATCACGTTTGCATTTTCTGTATGGCTACGTTTCTGATAAAGCAATTTAATAGATCCAAATCTAAAATATTTTTGTACACATTCATTTGATATACAGAAAGAAAAGATATTACCACATAAGCAATCACTGTCATATTCTTGGTCAGAACATGTATCAAAAGATTAACACTGACTTCATATATTAAGAAAATGCTTCGACACCAGAAAGAATAAGGTTGATTAAAAACATTAATTAGAAATATCAACAGTTTAAGTTTTCTCCCTGTAGGAATTAGAGACAAACTCTATAGGAATAAAAACCACTGATATTCTACATTTTTTCATTTATGTTTAAGTGGAATAAAATGACGGTTTACATACACAAAATTCTGATGGCTGGACATTTAATACCATAGCAAAGCAAACCTCTGAGTAAGCGTATAATACTGATCAAATAAAGGAATGCAATTTTGACCAGCATATCGCGGTTTATGAAAAGAAACGTTTTTTCAACAATGCCAGTATACATGTGCCAAAAGTATAAACAAATGACAATTTTCATCATGATGTATTCAGAATATGTTATCTACATGTGGTTTATTTATAATATGCAATATCCTGTAAGATAACCAAAATCTTGTTTGCAACCAACCTGTTCCAATAGACTTTACTTTCAATTTAAATCCCTTTGCAGTTGGTTTATCAAGTACACTGTTGAATTTGATGATCATAGCATTACTTAATTCATCAGGTGAACTATCCCATATCTCACTACCCGCATTGAAATTGGTACCACATCTCCTGAGAAATTAATTAAAATGGTAATTAACATCTGATTGCATGATTTCAAACATCCCCTATTAGAATTCTCATTTAAGATACACTAAAACAATTTTAATGACTACAGGATAGTAGTGATATAATTTATATTGTGACAATTTGAGAATTAAGGACTGACTTTTTCTCGAAAAATTCTAAATATGTGCACTCTTCACATGTTATAAGCAAACAACTATGTTTCAACAGTACGGCACTGATCTTTTGGCAGATGTAACGGAACCAAAGGCTCATTTTAGTATATATCATATACTTATGAATAATATGAAATTCAATAACCTGTTTATCGTTTGCTAAAATGTTGTAAATAAGGAAGGGATGTTTTGGTAAAATCGGCATGTGTTGTTGACAGATACGTTGATGATACAAATACTATAATTGAAAGTGAAGATTAGACAGAGTGACAGATTGATAATATGAAAAACAAAAATACAAGGAAAATTTTTGTAGTTATAGAATCAATATATTTTCTTTTGTAACTATTTCCGATTACAGCTTTCCAAGTCGTTCACCTTGTAATATTAATTGTATTACTGTTAATCCATTTTATAGTTTAGGCATAAGCATGTCCCAGCAAAGTCGTGATATTTTTTGCCCTAGACAGAACAACTGAGTCTTACATTCCAGAATTAGACTATTCCCGGATCTAATTGTCAAATAATGTTACATGAAATTACATGATGGTCGATGCTAGCATAGTAGGAGGTGCGATTTCCCTTCGCTTGATTTCGGATTTGAAGTTTGATTCGTGAGTTTTGTATCTGGTTAGTATTTATTTTTCCTAGTAATTGTTTTTCACATATGGTCCCACGCTGAAAAAGTGTCATTGTCGATGCCATCTTGGATTTTTTTTCAGTAGGCACGAAATATACCAATCTCAGAAGAGGAACCATCCTTATAACATTCCCAAAACTTGTTGTTCCATCAAAAATATAGTTTCAGACGTACAATTTTTTTATTTTAGGCAATCAAGATATTTTATTGGCCCTTTCAGCATGTTTGATTGAATACGGAAAACAAACTCTGTAAAAGACAATTCAAGGATTATGCCTTCCAAATTTTGTTCAAATTTGTAGTTTCAGAGAATAAAATTGTTAATATCCCTTGCATAGCTAGAGTAGGATATCCCAATATATCCTAGGTAAAGCTTGAGAATTCCTGAGATATTCTGAGATATCCTGAGACTTCTTGTAATTTTTATTCCAGACATTTTCAGGAAATAATACGATGGTATTGGAACAGGATTTCCTAGGACGTCCTGAAAATGAATTTCTTGTCGCTGTTAGAATTTTTACCAGGACTTCTCAGGAATTTTTAGCATATCCTGGGACATCCCAAGAATTTTTGGGATATCTTAGGACCTCTCAGTATGAAAATTTCTGTAGTTCGATTTCAAATGTGTTATATATTGTTCAACTGGCACCTCCCATAAACTGTTCTAAATTTAATTCAAAAACAAATTTATAAGCATTTCTTTTATGTAACTTAATCTGAGAGAAATGTAACTTCATTATTATAGCATAAACTTTCATACTTTCTTTAGTTTAACCTGAAAATAATCTTAACATATATTTATGCTAAATATGACCATGCAGGTATTTCGAAATTATAACAAAAGGTTTTCCTAGTTTTATTTTTTCATTACTAAATTGAGCAACTTTGTATTTCTGGTATATTGATGTTGTGACTCACTATTTGTACATATAATGCACCGAAAAAAAACAAATTACTTAAAGTAGAGGCTCCCCTGAGCCTGTGTCGGTCACCTGGTTCTAAATTGACCAATTCTATGTCATTTCAAAGAAGAAGATCTTCAGGTGTACTTCCCATCAAGCCCAATGTTAATGTTCCACAATGAAGGGTATCTTCGAATTCCCACTGGAATCAAAATTAGCTTTGGTAAAGGACCTTCCAATTTACATTTATGGACATGTTTAGCTTCAGAAGATCTTCAAGTATATTTCCCATATCATCCAATGTTTAAATTTTTTTTCTCTGGTGGGGGCATCTTGGAATTCCAGTCAGCTTTGGTAGATGACCTTCCAATGAACTTTATGGACAGGTTTCAGCTTCACTGTCATAGTTATTTTCAAGAAGAAGATCTTAAAGTGTATTTCCCATAGTTTCCAATGTGAAACTATGTTTCATTGTGGTGACCATCTTAGAATTCTAATCGGCATCACAAATACGATTTTGGTCAAGGACCTTCCGATGAACATAAATGGATGTTGATGTGTATTTTCCATAGGATCCAATGTTAAATTTTGTCCGCAGTGGCGGCCATCTTGGATTTTAGATTGGCACCACGAACATATTTTTTGTAGAGGACCTGCCAAGGATCATTCATACCACAAAACAATTCCATCGGTTATGTAGTTTCTGACAAGAAGATCTTTGAAATTTCAGCCAATCAAAACATATTATAGGCCCTGGAACATGTTGAATATCTGATCCGAATGAAGGTATGCAGTTTTTTAATAGGACCTTTCAATCCACATTCCTGCCAAGTTTGGTTCCATTTGACTAAGTGGTTTCTGAGGAGAAAGTTGAAATGTAAAAAGCTAACGCTGGACGCCAAGTGATGGCAATGTGGACAAGGTGAGCTCAAAAAGTGACACCTTTTTGAAATAAGTCAAATATAACTTTAAAGACTTACATTTATTCTGGTATTTTATCTTTAAAGTTAATAAATATCCTAAAATCCATTTCACATAAACTCCATATATTTGCTATTTTAATCATTTTAGTGCAGAAGACATTTTTGTCTGGTCATACAAAACGAATATTTTCCCTCCAAAATTAAATCAACTTGAACAAAGATCTTGTCACTAGTATTGTTGGATTTCAGAGTATATAGACATTTGGATGACCAGGTCTGCAGAAGTCATAAAGGAGTGTTGCTAATCAATGTCAGATGTTGTTAGAAAAACTGCCCTGAGAAGTCCTGAACAATCTCGGAAAATATTTACCCACCATAACAAATTTTAACATTAAAGTTTTGAAAAGTCCTGCTAACTCCTGATCTGTTCGTAAAGTCCTGAAGGTTCTTGAAAGGTCTCATAAAACACTTTCCAAAATATCTCAGGAAACCCTAGGAATAAAATTTTCTGACACTATTTCTAAGTTTGGTTCTAAGAATTCCAAAGAAGCCTTAAAATGTCCCGATTTACCGATTTAAAATCAGGAATAATGTTCGGAGGAATTTTCAACAGAGAAAGACGATAGCGAGGAACAGTCATACTTCACACGGACCTTCAGATCATAAATGAAATTATGTCCTTAAAATTTTAACAAAATATGGGCAGATCCTTCATCAACGAATTCATTCAACATTATTCTGGTGATGAATATATTATTCTTACATTGGTCCCTTCTGTCCTAACAAGTTATATCTGTATTCTAACATGTGATGGCATGTCTCACCAGCAGCTATGTCCATATATTCCACAATTGCTCTTACATGGTTGTTTGGTGTGCCCTGGCAAGAAAAATGGCAGTTTTATTGTAGTGGTTTATCCTTAACTGAAAAAATGCATATATTTTAATATCGTTCTTAGACGTTTTACATGAATTACTAGTGGTTTATCCTTAACTGAAAAAATGCATATATTTTAATATCGTTCTTAGACGTTTTACATGAATCACTAGTGGTTTATCCTTAACTGAAAAAATGCATATATTTTAATATCGTTCTAAGACATTTTACATGAATCACTTATACGAATACATTTAAAACGCGACGGTCACTCTAGCCTAATTCTCTCAACGTCTGGAAACTAATTGTTTTACTGCTATATACAGTCCTTTATACTATTTTAATAACTTCCATTCGTGTATTACAATAAAGATTTCTGCAAAATATATTGCTGAATGTAATTCCTGTCTGTTTTTTTATATTTATTAAATTGAAGTCTTTTGTTATTTATGACCGATGCGGTTTAGATGTTAAAAATCAAGTAACTTCATCGGCATAAACTTGAATCTAATCGTCATTGTGACGCCTCTTTATATAAACTATATAGCTCACTTGAATTTTGTTTGCCAACTTGCAAACAGTGAGTGAAGATGTGTGGAATGAGGAACTGGATACCATAAATATTTTGTCCAGCCTAAAGTGTGGCATAATGTTCAAGGGAGTCCATCTTGTAGAGTGGGCAGATTTTGCAGAAGACACTACTTTTTACATTTATTAGCAGGGGTATAAATAAGACCTTTAGTTGAAAACATACCTTTTGTCCATCGGGGGCACGTGGAATTAGTTGTTGCATACTTGAGAAAAATTTTTATAAAGGTTTGCTACCTAAAAATTTGGTCAAATTTTGGTCTACTGGAATGGGACATAGACCTCAAGGGTCTTTGCGTCTTCATTTGTATAAACTGTAACCATATAATATGCTTCAATTTAAATTTAGTCGAACATAATCACTTACAAGACTCCTCGTCGGCCAAGTGGATGATGTAGGTACTGGTAATTAGTCACATCAACTTGTACAAATAACTGCAGCCTATCATTTCTAACGTGCAATCGTGGAAAATTGTAAAATATCAGTGCAACTGACACCAAAAATGCAACCCTGTGGATTGTGTTTGGTAGTGTGATTCAGAGATGCGACGTGGCAGTGGTGATATCAAATGCCAGATACTGGAATACTATTGCAATAAAAGTCATTTTCGAACATTTTTCATTTGTTTTGCCTTGAAGTACAGACATC
>JAOXYJ010145500.1:0-10895 GCA_028566555.1 Lithophaga nigra
GAAAAACATAATCTCGGCTGAAATTCAGCTCGGCATGAAAAACCCAAATTTGATGAAACAGTATTCAATGATCAATCATAAACAGTTCAGTATTACTATCTCACTTACTTTCAAGAAGATTTTTAGCATATTTCCCATTGAATCCATCGTTAAACTGGACCTTGGTGTCTGTCATCTTGGAATTCCGATCGGCATTTAAAATTCAAGTCCTTTAAAAGACCTTACAGTGAACAATTTCAGTTTAACTGTCGTAGTTCTTTCAAGAACAGTTTTTAGTGCACTTCCCTATGAGTACAGCATTAGACTTTGTAAGTTGGTGACGATCATCTTAACATTCCGATCAGAATAAAAAAAAAGAAATACACAAACTTAGTGAAATACGGTTCAACGATAATCATGAACAGTTTCGGTTTAGTTGTTCCAGTTGTTTTTAAGAAGATTATTAAGCATTTTTCTTACAGAATCCAAAGTTAAACTATATGTTCGTCGGTAGCGGTCATTTATTCTTAAAATTTTGAAAAGTATAGAAAACAAAATTGCAAGACTATCCAATGGTCGATCATGAACAGTTTTGATCAAGCCGTCTCAGATATTTCCTATTTAAAACAATATTCCTCGGCGGTGGTCAGCTTCCGATCAGCAAGAAAAGACAACCCAACGATCATTTATTCGTTCTGTTTGAGACTGCACTTCAGTCATAACAGTTTCGGTTTAATTGTTTCATTAGTGATCAGTAAACCAAGTATACCAGGACAAAAGACGTATTTTTCATATTTTCGTGATTAGATCAATTTATGAGTAAGCACACGTGACAGATCAATCACACATGATCTGTACATTCATCCTACTGTAGAGTTCAAAGATGTTCTCAGCTGTTTCCATCTTATTCGTCAGGTATCCTGTCAACGTATATTTATTCCGTAAAACATTTGTTAATCAGCAATATTAAATATATTATACTGTTCCTTCCTGAGAGGAACAATTATTCTGTAAAATCAAATCCTTCTAGAATAAATTTTATAATTCTTCTGTTGGAACGAAAATACTGTATTGCTTAATTGCGTTTGGAGCTTGTATTATATGGGAACTTCTGTTCCTCTAAAACTTGACCTCGACATTATTTTCGTAGCTACGAAAGTATTAATTCAATAGGAGAATGAATGATATTCCGCAGATAAGTCGTGAACATTCTTAGGGTCAGAAATTTGATGACATGTTATCTGATCTTATCATGTTATCAACAACCTTTTGGAAACATTAGTCTGAGAAAAGTTATCCAGTGCAAACATGTATCTGAAGTTTTTAGTTTGGACGGTATTTTTAATTATCGCCGTGAAGTGTGACAACCTAGTAACTCAGGATCCTTTGGAATACCAAGATTTAACAGATGCACGATTTATGGAGGTATATAATATTTTACGTTTACAAAATTTACAACTTCAGGAACACCAGAAACATATTCAAAATCTTGAGGATACTGTAAGCAAACAGAAGACCGAGATTGGTAAACAGACTGAGTTACTCCAGAATCAAAGGAACCAGATCCGATATCTTGAGAACCACGTAAACAGTCAAAGAATAGAAATTGGTACTTTGAAAGAAGAGTTATCGATAGTGAAATCGCATCAGAAGGACCAAAGTACCAAAATATCTGGACTAAGGGAGATAATGAAAGTCAAGACAGATCCATTGAAATTAACGAACTTTGAAAATTTAAATACGCGTGATTTAAGTGAACTGCCGAAAGCAAGTAAAATGAGGGCATCGTCTATCACGAAAAGTAAAGGTTTGTGATTTCTTTGAGAACGGTACTCTCTTAAAAATAGTAAAGGATAAATTACATATTTCAAAATCTGATGTAATAGGCCTTGTTCGATATTGACCAAATTGGAATAATTATCTAAAATTTGATAAATTTCGTAATAATTCTGTTATAGCTGTTGAAATGCATATGTCTAGTTTATTACAAGTTAAAACTCGAAAGAAAATGGTTCCACGATAGTAGATTTTGGGCGTCTCTTCATTCTGTAGCTAGGTTTGCTTGGATTAATCTTGATTCTGATCTACTATGCACTGAAAATGACCATTTTTGTACCATATAGTTAGATACCATCATGCGGGACCTAAACACGACATTAGGAATGAGCAATAACAGCATATTCATTTTAAACATTTGTATATAAAAAAAAATAAATAAATAATAATAATTAGGTTCAATATTGTCAAATTAAGGCAAGAAATGTCTATATGCAGGAGCATTAAATGCATTTTTACGTTTTAAATGAAGTCGACTGTGGTCATCGAAACTATAACGAAATTTTAAAGTATCCATTTGCATGTTAATCATGTATGTAAATAATGGATGGAAAATACCAACAACTTTTAACCATTCTTGTGTTGTCTTTTTTTGTTACCTGCGATTATCTAGTGTAGAAATTTATCATACCATGCAGAGTGGACAGTCGTATTATTCTAGGTTTGGGGTTTGGTATTTTTGCTATCTGGTTAGTACCTTAACACTAAGCCGGTGCGTCTATGTCAATTTTGATTAATCAAACTCGAGTTGTAAGTTTGGTATATTTTTTGTGCTGTAGTTCTTTCAGTCTGCAGACACGTTTGGCATTTAATTTATTCTTTCCGTCATATTTTTTCTCATTTATTTCTAATCGTGTCTTGGTGCTCTCTTTACAACATGTACGAATTTCTGACCTATTTATCTGGCGTGATGTTTTTTCTTGGTGCCTTAATTGGTTCTGTGTGTACGACATTTTTGACTTATCGGTACTCCGCGTTACTTATTCCTTATTATTTCCTCCTATATATCTTTTATTCTTGTGCCTTGGTTTTTTCCGTTTTGAGGAATGTTTTACTTTTTAGCTTATCTGGCCCGAAGGACCATGTGAGTTATTGCCATCACTTGGCGCCCGTCTTCGTCGTTAATTTTTCACATTTCAATCTTCTCAGAAACCACTGAGCCAAATGGAACTAAACTTGGTAGGAACGTACATTAGGTAGTCCTCTACAAATTTGTGTTTTTAGTGCCTATCGAAAATTCAAAATGGCTGTCAGGGCCAATAATGTGTTCTAATTGACTGAAATTTTAAAGATCTTGTTTCTGGTGTGAATCTAAAATCCAAGGTGGCCATCACTGCGTGACATAGTTTAACATTGAACCCTTGAAAATATTCTTCTTGGAAACGACTACGACAGAGGAAGCTAAACATGTCCATAAATGTTCATTTAAAGGCCCTTTACCAAAAGTGTGTTTTTTATCAGAATTCCAAGATGGACTCCACCGAAGGAGATAGTTTAACACTCCTATGTGAAATGCATTTAAATATCATCGTCTTGGAAACCACTTAGACAGTTGAACCGAAACTGTGCATGAATAGTCAATGGATAGTCCTTTACCAAGTTTGTGTTTTTGGAGCCTATCTGAAATCCAAGATGGCCGCCAACGCGGGACATAGTTTTAACATTGGACCCCTATGGGAAATAAACATAAAGATCTTCTTTGAAACCACTTACACAGTTGAACCAACACTGTGCATGAATGATCATTGAACAGTCCTTACCAAGTTTGTGTTTTTGGTATAGATCTTAAATCCAAGATGGCGGCCACTGCGTGACATATTTTAACATTGGACCCTATGGTAAATCTTTTTGGAAACCACATATACACCTGAAGCGAAACTGTGCATGAATAGTCATTGGATAGTCCTTTACCAAATTTGTGTTTTTGGTGCAGATCTGAAATCCAGGATGGCCGCAATCGCAGGATCCAACAGTGGGAAAACACATAAAGATCTTCTTCTTGGAAACCACTGAAACCGTTGAACTGAAACTGTGCACGAATGATTATTTGATAGTCCTTTACCAAGTTTGCGTTTTTGGTGCTGATCTGAAATCCAAGATGGCCGGGAGACATACTTTGACATTAGACCCCATGAGAAATGAGACATTTCAATTTATTGTAATATGTCAGGATTGAACCAGGTGAGGGATACAGGCTCATGTGAGCCTCTTGTTAGCTCACCTGGCCCAAAAGGCCATGTGAGCTATTACCATCACTTGGCGTTTGTCGTCGTCCGTTCGGCGTTAGCTTTTCACATTTCAATCTTTTCTTCAGAAACCACTGGACCAAGTGGAACCAATTTGGCAGGAATGTAAATTGGAAGGTCCTCTATAAAAATTGTGTTCTTCATTCGGATCAGATATTCAACATGGTCGCCAGGGTCAATAATGTGTTCTAATTGGCTGAAATTTCAAAGATCTTCTTCTTTGAAACTACACAGCCGATGGAATTGTTTTATGGTGTAAATGATCCTTGCTAGGTCCTCTACCCAAATTATGCTCGTGATGCCAATCCTAAATCCAAGATGGTCGCCACCGTTGGACAAAGTTTAACATTGGACCCTATGGAAATACACTTGAAGATCTTCTTCTTTGAAACGACTATGACAGTTGAAGGTAAACATATCCATATATGTTCATTTGAAGATCCTTTACTAAATTTTTATTTTGATGCCAATTAAAATTCCAGGATGACGACCATCGTGGAAGATTTTTTAACATTGGACCCCAAGGGAAGTACACTTGAAGATCTTCTTGGAAATGAATGAGTGAGTTTAGAACAAGGTGAGCGAAACAGGCTCAGGTGAGCCTCTAGTTAATTTTTTTTATTTTTCAACTCCATGTTATGGTGTCTGTGTGTTTTTGCTGCTTGACGTCGTCTAGCTGTTTTACGAACTTTAGACTTTTTAATTCTCATATATTATCCTGTCCTCGGGGGTTTTCATCTAATTATGCTCGTATCTTTAACCTGTCTGTATGAACTTTGTCTCTCTAGTCGTTACCGTATTGTATGTCGGTAGAAACTTTTGAATTCAATTATTTCCTGATTTATACCGTCTCACGTCTTTATTTACATATTATTCTCATTCCTTGATTTTGTTTGGCTGTACAAATGCTTGACTTTTTCAAAATTTTTCTTTTAAGTAGGACACACGCCTGGTTCATCAGTAAGTGTCATTACATGTATCTAATAACTTTTATAAAGACATTGCTAAAATGTAAAGAATGGTTGCAACGATTTGAATATTCAAGAAATAATATATAGCAGCCCGTGGCTTGTTGGAAATGTTACCACGGACAGGCCTTATCTTCGTGAAAATTTTTAAAACAAATCGAACACAAACCACGGGCTTCCATAAATTATTTCCATTCTAATAAATATAGGAAAAATGTACAAAAAACGGACCAGATTTCATACTGCGTAGGACAACGCCATTTCTGATAATATGATGTTTTTGTACATTGTGACGTCTTCAATTTGTGCTGGTCGTGGTTTATTTATCACAGGTTTATATATACGACGCTTACAGCACCCCATGTTAGAATGACAGTTAGATGGCTATCTGATTTTAATACGACATTTCTGTTTCATATTTTAGATCGTCGACTTCTCATAGGAAATGTAACTGCCGCTCCATCAGTCCAAGCTACAGCATTTTATGCATATCTCAGCCACCACGAACTTGGTCTTAATAACCATCATAGTCTAATCTTTGACACAGTGAAAACCAACATGAATGGAGGTTACAGTAATTTTACTGGTGTGTTTACGGTCCCAGTTGCTGGCTTATATGGTTTTACGTACACCATCAGGATGGGTTGCCATACTAAAATTGCATTAGCACCTTTCGAAATCATTAGGAACAGTGTCGTGGAAGGAGTTGTTTTTATTCAAGATGGCACATGCAATCAAGCTACTGTAACTGGAACGGTAATTATACACGCCAGTCAGGGGGATAAGGTCTATATCAGGACACACACAGTTCATCCAATAGATGGGAACATATATAGCGATGCAAACGGATGGACATCGTTTGCTGGATGGCTAATTCAAAGTGACGAATAAATATTATAATTTTACTTCAACCTTTTATTATTTGTCTTATTTTGATATAAACATAAAAGAAATAGAAGATGGAAAAAAACTCTCTTGACGGGCCATTAATTAAGTTTATAGACCACCATCCACAAAGAAGTCACAAACCGAAAAGCAGTTCACAAAAATTAACAAAATCAAACCACAGTGTTTACTAATAACAGTCCAAAAGCACAATAAAAAAGTTGAGCCTAATAATTTTGTTACACCAGATGTGCACAGGAAGGCTTACACCTCTCAAGTTTAGCTATCCCATCATGGAATTTAATAGAGCTGAAAAGGCCAAGTTCAACGCGAATAGCGCAATTAACGTATTACCAATTAAATTTTATTTCATAGAGTGATAATCAACAGAATTACTAAATCCAAGAATTTTGTGAAAATTTCCATACCGTACAAAAAATATACAGTTAGGTATAATTATCCAGATTTATTTATAAACTGCTTAACGTTCAGTTTCAAAGTGGTGTTTTGATTTAGTCTATTGGAGAAAGAAGCAATAATATCCAATCAAATCTTCAACATTTTCTTGGTATTCCCAAATAAAGTTTGACTTTAACACACAACAGAGGAAATCAATTTCAGACTCAAGAAAAAATACAGATACCGATTAGAGATCAAAACTCATAGATCCGAGAATCAAACGGCAAATTCGAAATTAATCGAAGGGAAATAGCTCGCCCTTCTCAAGGAGTGAGACAGGTGCCTCGATTGGGTAAGCATCTCCTCGTCAAGTGATACTCAAATCCAGGAAAAGTCAAACCCTGAAAATTATGACTCAGTTGTTCTACCTACGCTTTGCGGAGACGTAGATGCAATAAAGTGTTCCAGTAATGACGTGAGCGGTTAGTATTACGATGCATAAAGTTAGCTTTCTTGGAAAGATTATACCGTCTTTTAGCTGTCACAATTTCACTTTCTGATCCTTGTTACTCATGTTGTCGATACGTATCTACACTTTTCCTGCTTAAGTGTATCCATATGCATGCGAGCTTAATCGTTGGTGGACATTTTGGTTGATGCATTTTCCACATTTTGGAGATGTGGATATAGCCAAATAATGCTCGGATTTAGTGGATTTGACTGGAAGGTCTATCAAGAAAAACACCACGCTATCTGGGAAAACCGATCTTGTAAACATAGGATTGCGTTTGAAAGGTCATTTTAAAAGGGCTTTAGTCACTGAACCAAGATGAGGTCGTTAATATTTTCTACTCCATTATTTTGGGGAAGCAGATTTAGTTAGACATCTAGGCTTTTGCAATTAAAATAACATGTTTGAAGAACGATCGTTCTTCTGTTTTTGTCTAGCTGCTACTAATAAATTTTTGGCACTTTTAACAGATATTGGTCATTCTGTATTTAAGGTAAGACATATTCGTGTACGTTCATTCGCTACTCATGTTTTGTCATTCCCTGGTCATCTTTGGTAACTTAGTCAACAGGCACGCTATAATTTCTTCCACTGACATACTTTAACCCTATCTGCAATCTTTTTTTATAATTTAGCTCCTTCTTTCCTTCTTTGCCTCTTAATTGTTAAATGAAGGGCTAGAACACTACTGATAACTTCTCAGTATTTTATTATCAGAGATAAATAATCTGTCACTAAACAAACTTATTTTAAAGCACTTTTTATTTAAATTTTGCCTCCTTTTCCCTTTCTGGCCCTTTATCCTGACAGAAACGGCTAAGATCCTAATTTGTATTATTTTTCACTTTCCATAATCAGAGACTAATACAATGACATATTGCAACTCGATCTTTAATCAATTTTTTCATTTGGCCCTTGTTATCCTTCTTGGAGCCTTAAGGACCAGTCTTCCTAAGAATCAGGCAATGGTAATGATAACAGCAACACGTGGTCAGAAAGATCCCACCAAACTAAGCATGCTTCACAGCTATAAATTGTTACAGGTATAATCATTTCTATGAATAAATCGGGTAATTTGCAAAACATTAAGTCTTTAAGATTACAACTAAATTTTTAAGAAAGGTTAGAGTTATCTCACCTTATCTTCTACTTACTAGTGCTTTCTTTGTATTTTATTATTCCAGTTGCCAAGAATGGGAAACCTTCATTCATTTATCATTCAATGCAAGGTCCTGAGTACAGGGCCACTCACTTACGTGGACTCGTTTGGTGCATGTGTTACTCATTGCCTGATTCTTAGGGAGACTTGCACTTAAATCTCTACAGTATGGGATATGTCTATTGTCAGTTACAATTTGCATCTACAATCAATGACCATTGCCATTATATATTACAACCCAACTTTTAAGCAATTTTACCATTTGATTCCTTTTGTCCCTTCGATTGATTCCGACCCTTTAAATTGAACTTCAAAAACTAACTGCATTAAGAGGTAGTAACAAACATAACTGTTAAATTAAAAATAAAATATACTTGTTCAAAAAGAGAGAGAACAGTTCCTCTGACAAGAAAATCCGTTTTGGCCCATTTTTCAGCCTCAGACCCACCAATCAAAAACCTAAAGTCTTACTGTACATTTACGCATAGTAAAGAACAATACCATGTCCTATTAAAGACCTGCAATAAGAAATTAACGAGGAGATCTACTGACAAACATTTTAACATTTAAAATCCGTTTTGGCACCTTACTCGGCCCCACACCCAACAATAAAAAATCCAAAAACTTACTGGATATCTAAACGTAGTCAGAGACATATATATTGATATCTCTCTGACAGTAAAGAAAAACACTATGCAAAAATAAATGACCAACAATTAAAATTGAACGAGGACGTTTTAACACAAAAAAATCCCATTCGGTCCCAGACCCATCAACCAATAATCCAAAGCTATAATGCACATCTGCATATAGTAAATAAAAATACTCTATATAGATAAAAGACCTGCAACAAAAAATGAACAAGGCGTTTCACTGACTACGACAGACGTGGGTACGGACAGATGGGAGGGCTTATAACAGTCTTAAAACAGCTGTAGATACAGTGTTTAACATTGACAGAGATATTTTTGACGGATTTATGCATTTTTTACCTGTTAGTTTTGATAAAATGTCACAAAATATCAGATTGATTTGAAGAACCATATGTGTATTCAACAAATCATATCTCATCAGTGGTGCCCGAAGCTAAATATTTGAAATAGAGAACATAGGAAATATGCTTTATCTAACCTCTAACACTTTGGACTGACTGTCAATATACAATGTAGTTATTTTAAATAAATTCGACAATAAGATCATTAAGAAACAATAGTCTTATTGTTTCTGCCAAATTGTAAAATTATAAAAAGCCCATGCAATGGAGTAATATTATTCTTAGTGTAAAATCATAAAATAGCTTTAACGGCCACATAGCGTTCATGAGTAATTCACATCACTAGGCTAATTAAGGACACATCAACCCTTGTTGGTCCTTAAATGGATCCTAAACCTAAAAATTTTAATTCCAAGAAACTGAACATTGACAGAGTAAGCCCTGTCATAAAATAAGCAGTAAATGAGACAAGATCTTGCAATTTTATAAAACTCTGTGCAGATCATCAATATGTTACTGAACAAAAACAGTTGGGAAGAGTGTATATCACAATTAATTACGATATTTCAACCCTTTTTTGCTACCTAAATTCACTTAAGAACCTCAAATAGAAATTCCAAAGCCTTATTAGACATTTACAGATGGAAGCACATTTTGATCGTGCTTTAATAAATTCCATATTGTCCCTTTCCTTCTCTGTATGTAAGGTAATGGTAATCTTGTTAGTAATTCTTATGGAAGGTTTTTCATTGTGTGTGTGTATTTGTCTGTTCTTTAGTTGAGATAGTAGTGATAAAAACTGGGATTTGAAAGCTGAAACTCATCTACTAAATGTATGTAGGGTCTGCGCGAAGTCAAAATAACTTGTGTTTCTGTTGTTTCATTTTTAGATTTATCTTTTTTTTAATTAGAATAATTTTTTATTTTTATTTTTTAGGTAAGTTTTGGTGCAGTTTTAGTGATGTGCTTCATTATTTATTCCTGTTGTGGTCGTTTTAATAATCTTGCTGCTTTTATTTTCAACTAGTTTCAAATGTATTTTTTCTCGGTAAAAGGACCTTTTAGCATGTAACAATTTAGCTGGAAATATTTACAGAAATGAGGATTGGGGATTGCGTAGGGATAATTATTGTATTCGACAGCCTTTGCTTTACTTCCGTTCAATGACTTTAAGCGTCATTGGTCGATTTCTAATTGTATAAACAGATACTAAAATATAATACGAATGTCACTGAAGACAGATGATTTTAATCTTTTCTCCATAGTCTGCCAGGACCCTAATATGTTTTAAATATTTATTTGCTTTACGTTTACGAAAACCAATAATGGAAAATATTTACTGAATAGTAGACAACAGATGTGGCCTAAAATGGAATCCATTTAACAGAAATTCTAATGTAATGTAATATGTAACACAGTTTTTGATTGGTTGACGTCCTCCGTCAGATCTAAGTTTGACGGTCGGAACAATTGAAGACGGCCTTGCGTAGACTCAGTTAACGTTTCCCTATCACTTAAAATCTAATTTTTAACGCTTTTTTTGGTTTTGCATTAATCCCCAGTTGACCCCGGCAACTGGTCAAATACAATATAATTATCTCTTAAATATCCAAATTTAGTCAGAAACAACAAACTATCAAACAAAGACACAAAAGATAAATTTAAAGCAATTTATTGTTAGTGTTTTCCTATCTGGAATCTGTGATGATAAAACGGCGCAAGTTGACCTCTTTATATCAAATATATTAAATCGACAGATAATGAAAAAGAATTTTAAAAGCAGGTGGAGATATATTTGCCTTTGTACTGACAATAATTGACGTTTGCAATAAATAGTCGCCAAGTAAACTAGAGGCTCACCTGAGTGAGCCTGTATCGCTCACCTGGTTTCCTATTGGCTTCAGGTTAATATTTGATT
>JAOXYJ010145610.1:0-10892 GCA_028566555.1 Lithophaga nigra
GATATAACCTGTATCCATCTGGAAATCTTGCTTCTGTAAATGGTAAAAGATTGTTCTCCAAAATTCTCTGATATCCTAATGAGTCCATAATCCCACTAAATATGCAAATGTCTGTTGGGCCTCTGTAAGAGATGCCTCCCCATACATGAACCTGAAAAATGAAAATGAAATTATGAAGGTAAAAGATCACATGGCCCTATGGACACTTGAACGACTGAAAAATCATAGGAGAAACATATTCTCCTTCTAACTATCTTGAGTGGAGAAATATCATATTCCACTTGCAACATAAGGTGCTTAATTTTGAAGAGAATCATTTTAACCATAGTTCAAATACAAGTATAAAAACTAATTTTCATGAATCTTTTAGTAGAGTTTTGATTGGACTTTACATAAAGCTGATCATCATGGCATGACATGTCAGCTGTTTACATGAACAGGCTTACCACATAGTTTTTAAAGCTTATTAGTTTTTTGGAGATTCAATTTACTGGTATTTATGTCTAATATGTATGCATATCTTAAATTGCAAATTTCAAGATCATCCAAAGTATAAGCTCATCTGAGCCTGCATCGCTCACCTGGTTCTTAAAAAAATGACTAAGATACAACATATAGTAGGATATAACTCCTCACCTTGTAAGCATGCTTAGGTTTAGCCTTCTTGGCAGGAAGATGCTGAAACTCTGATCCTCGTTGAAAAAAGAACAGGCGACCATCAGATGACAATTCTACTGTTGTTTCATCAACAAACACAACATTTTGGAAATCATCCAGTTGTTGCAAGGCTTGGAGACACCACTGTTTTCTCTTCAATTTGTTGACATGGGATATTAACTGACAATACTGTAATCTAACTGTCGTCCATCCAAGTTGTTTCCGCAGTTTTGATATATATGACTCTGTTACCTTTAGACCAAATACATCAAACAATTTTTCTGCAATATCAACAGTCCTCATCTCACAGTTTTCCGACAGCCACATGTTAATAGCCTGTCGATGTACATCCAGAACCTTCTGACTGGTTACCTTTCTTTTGCTGTCACTAATCATACCATTTCTCTTGTACCTGAATTAAAATTGCAATTATTATGATTACCATATAACTGATCAGCAATTGGTTGAAAAAAAATTCCTATTGAAAATAAAGGACTTCCCACAGAGCAGCATCATATGACCACAGCAAGTGGACAAGAGAAACTGTCTGAACTTGGTTATCTCAATAGTCTGCTTGTCTATGTACACGTACCAAGGAAAAAAGCGAAATTTGGTCCATTCTACTACGTTTGACCCTATGTACATTTTGTATCTTGGAAACCATAAGACATAGAGAAAATCTGTTGACATACATGTACTATCGAAAGGCCTCTTCAAAAGTAATTTAAAAAAAATCAAAATCAGACGGAAAAAAAATCTACATACTTAGGAAAAAGGGCGAAATTTTGTTCATTCTACTACATGTATGTTTGACCCTATGTATATCAGAAACAGTAAGAGATAGAGAAAATTCATTGTCATACTACAGAAAGGTCTCCTCAAGAGGAATTAAAAGAAGGAAAAACATCAAAATTGGCCAAAAATATAAAAATTCTATGTACTCAGGAAAAAGGTGAAGTTTGGTCCATTCTAAACTGTAAAAAAAAATTAGAGAAAATCAGTTAACACACTACTGAAAGGTCTCTTCAAGAGGAATTCAAAGAAAAAACCCCATGAAATTTGATGAAAAATGAAAATTCTGTATGCACTGAAAAAAACCCAAATTTCATAATTTTTAGTATCTATTATCTCGAAAATTATAAATAATAGAAAAAATCAGTTTAATGTTCTTTAAACACGTGTTAAGACAAACATTAAAGAATTCCTCAAAATCGGATGAAAAATTAAAAAGTTCCGAATTTTGATTATTGCCCCCTTTTAACCCCTTTTTATCTCGGAAATGATAGAAGTTACAGAAATTCTGTCATCATACTCCATAACGATATTTTTATAAAGAATAAAAAAAAACTATCAAAATCAGACGAAACTTGAATAATCTCTAATAAAAAATTGTTATATGTCCTATAGTTTTCTAGAGAACTGATTTGTTATAGGAAATTTTATAAGCTTTCCAAAAATGTACAAATATTTGGGGGTATTTGTAGGAAATCTCTGAACAGGTCAGTTAGAAAGGAAAACTGTGCTTTTTTCCAGGAGCAACGTCATGACCATGATGACGGTATATAGTATATTATAACATTTACATGTCATAATACTGGAAATGGACATCACAAAAAAGCAAGGGGATATTACAATGGAATGGTAAACAAAACTCCACCAGATGGCAGTGAATTACTTCAACTTGCCCTCAACTGAGGGAAATAATAAATTTACAATGTACCTCTGGGAGATGGTCAAAAGCAATACCATCTCTATGATAAATTTGTTTTTCCCTCCCCAAAAATTGTAATGAAAGAAAACTTTACTGATGACACCCATACAAAAACTATATTATACATTTTACATGAATCTTTGAAAAAACTAGAGGCTGTGAGTAAGGCTCACTTTGTATACCAACCTCTCCACAATTTACCCATCCCCAGTGGTCAGGAGAGGGGAGGGGCAATTGAAACTAATAAAATGACATGCACGTCAAATACATGTACATTCATTACATCACATATCATCAAAATACCGGTACTGCATGCAGAGTTTTAGTATGAGAGAGGTCAAAGGTTAAAATTAAGGTCAGAATAACATACATGTACTTCTGTTATGTAATACATCACCTTTCCACGATTGTTTGGTTACTCTACATCATATGGTTGAAGAGATATGCCATGGGCAATGTTTTACTATGATACAGGTCAAAGTCAAGGTCACAGAGACCTACATGTAGTTTAAGTACATGTTTGTGGCATTCCGATTTCCTATGATGCACCCATATACCAAGTTTGGTCATTCTAGTTTCTATGATAAAAGAGATTTGTCCCAGAAAGTTTAACTCAAGTTAATGCAGAGAATCCATACTTCTCTGACAGATCTATTTACAGTAACAGTGACCTTGACCTTTAAGACAGGAACCCCAAAACCAATAGGAACTGACCACGTTTGGTAAACACTGGATATATAAAACTAAGGTTAATGCCCAGAGACCCAAATTTGATCCATTATAACCAATGACCTTAACCTTTAACCTACTGATTGAAGAACCATCTGACCAAGTTGGGTAGATATTGCATACAAGGAACTCAAGTCAATGCACAGAAACCATGTTTCTCCAATAAATCTATATTTAGTAACTGTGACCTTGACCTTTTAAGCCAGAGACCCCAAAATCAATAGGTTTCTTCCCAAACCATGAGTGTAAACATCGCATATACAGAACTAAAGTTAATGAACGGAAACCAATAATTGACACCAGCCAACCCACTCTTCATCATCAAACCAATAGCTGAGTTCAATTTGTCGCAACTTGGCTATAAAATGCTGAAAGTGGCATAAAAACACCATTCAATCAATCATTCACTATTCTCAAGCTAAACATCTGATACTCTGGGCTTTCCTAAGGTACATTGGCTCTCACAGTGTCAGTACATAATTTGACAATTCAGCTGGCCCAAAGGGCTTGTTACCAACAGATTTTACTGGCCCTTCTAAAAAATTACTGGCCTCGAGCCAGCAGGCAGGCTGTCACAGAAAGGGTCAGAAAGTGATACTGTTGTTCCTATGGTCTAAATAGTCACTCGGGAAATCCACTTGTATCAGATTAAAATCTTACTCAAGAAGTAAGTTTCGGTGTTAATTTCCTTGCTAAAAATATTTTGATTTATACAATTCAGATAGTAAAAAATTCTTGAAGTCTGACATGCATTCCCATTCTTAATTAGTTTTTAAATAGACCCATGACAATTTTTACATAAATTTTAGTGTATTATTGTTACATTAAGCTGTACATGTACATGTATTTATGATACATATACGTCACGTGACCTACAAAATGCAAAGCCTTTGAAAATCAGTGCCTGTGAATATTAATCATGTAATTGTAAATCTCACTTCACAGGAAAATGAGTTTCTGTTAACATTTACATCATGTACACGAAATTATAACTTTATAAAATTTCAGTCAGAATTAACATGATTAATAGAACAAATAATTTTCAGTTTGTTTCAGCTAAAGATAACATGTCATGCATGTAGGAGAAAAATTAGAAATTAATCTTTTCAACTGATTTGACTTGCTTTATGGCGGTCAGGAAGTTAGGGGAGTCCCTAATTTGCGGAAGTGTGAAATTGCGGAAGTGTTAAAACGGTATTTTTTATCAATATCTTCGGAACTAGTTAAGATAGAATAGAAATTCAAACGGATTATTAAAGCTTATTAAAATATCTATCAGATGATATATATTTTATTCTAAAATTTAGTTTTTAAATACCATAAAAATTGACCGGAAGCCTCATTTACCACCGTCTGCATGATACAATTTTTCGTCTTTAAACTCCAAATTCTCGAAATTATCGGAACCCGGTCAAAAAATACTTACTGATTCTTAAAGACAACTTATTTAGCTACAAAATGAATTGGTATCATTTTGTATATTTAACTATATTTTAGAATAAGATATTGATAAAATGTACCGTTTTAACACTTCCGCAAATTAGGGACTCCCGGAAGTTAGAAAATAGTTTCTACATGTATTTCGTCCTTTCGTCCAGTAAGTTTTATTTTTCTGCTTGCATGTTCATCAGGGAAATTCCTGTTATGTCAAGAGAGTTTGGTTCAGTCTTTAACAAGTGGATCCCCTGACTGACTGTGTTGTTGGTGATAACATGGTTGAATTTATGTAGTTCACAGCTGTTTCAGCCTCTACATGCCCTATTTGGCAGAATCTGTTATGGTTATTTTCCGCTTTATAAACAAATTAAATTATTTCCTAGATTTTCATCTCCCTCTTTTTTAACCCCATCTCAATTTATTTCATTTAGATGTCAGGCATTTTCCAAAAACTGATCGCCAAAACCTATAATTTTGTCATGTTTATACTTACTGGTGCTGTTGTTCGTATGGTTAGTATGAATTCTCATACGACTGACTTCCTAAATGTACTGAATATTTAATTAAAAATCGAGTCTACACTGCATGTGATATGGGACAAAAAATGTCTTTCGGTCCTATGTGTGGTGTAAATGTACATATCATAAATCATGTGTAAATATTAGCTGATTAGGTTAAAATATATTTAAATACATCCTGACACGATAGTTAGCACAACATCAAGCAATCAGAACAAAATTTAAAGAAAAGAAAAAGATTTAGAACGGTTTTAAAATACACATGTTTAATAAAAATATACATGATATAGTCAATATAAGGTATAACAATATTCAAAATGATCGAGGTAGAAAGAATTTACAGAAGAGACCGTATTTCACTAGAAGAAATTGAAAATATTTTATGACTTTGTGCTTATTTATGGTTTTTTCTTGTTTTGTTCTGTTTATTTTTTTTCACCAAGTACATGAACTATTCATTGCAAAAGAAACTATATTTAACCAAGACATTTTATATAGAAATAGAACACAAGACTGCATAAAATTGTTACCGGGGAAAAGGGTCGGGTTACATTGCATTTACATGTAATCTCATACATAAAGCATAAGACGATAAGACTAACCATCTTAGATAAAGCTCTTATACCCTCATACACGATCGATTCATCCTAATAATCGTTTAGTAACTGGGCAATCCAAATTTTCCCAGTATTTCTGATAACAATACGATTTTACTGTAGCCATTAGGGAATGTTCATACGGGGTGCATCTAGACTAACTGTACGAATGTTGTTCGTACAATTAGTCCCTGGATTACAGGGAGCCACTGCCAAAAGAAAAAGGGGAGAGTGTTGTACAATTGAAGATGTATAGGTAGCCTAACTTGGTTGAATTAGGGAAGTTCTTCTTCTTTAGCTAAGTCATTTAGATCGCTGCCCTTAGTACTCAAGGTTCTGGTTCGAATCCCTCTTGTACGTAAAAAATGGGTGCGACTACTTAATGAAACAAATCGCTTTTGAAGAAATGGGGTGGTGTGAAATTATATGAAACTTACCGTTTAAGAAAGAGGCCTACGGACTTTCTTGTTGTTCTGATATCATGAACATTCTCTAGTTCTCTCTGGATCTGCAGATTTGACTTCCCTTCTAAGTTTAATTTTATAATTAAGTTTCGAACACTAAGCGACAGTCGAGTGACTTTCCCTGCCATGTTGTTGTTGTGTTTGCATTATCACGTGACATTCCGGTAGTCGAATAATTCGAAACATTTTGTGGAACGAACTAACCAATACACGCTCCACACGATTCACACGATTGAATCACTTTTACACGATAGGACTCATTCACACACGCTTTTGATCGTGTAGACACGATATGTTTTCAAGAACGATTTGATTAAGTGTACACGGTTCACGAAATCGACGATATGATTTAGTTTGAGCATGAACGAACGAAACACGGAACGCAAACGATAAAAATGTAACCTAGAGCATTCAAGTAGCTGTACCACTCCACCTCGTATATTCCTTTCAGGACAACTTTTTTGACTACATTAGTATAAACATATTCTATTGTAATAATAATTTGTTTGAGGTTTAGCAATGATAGACGATTTACTTTTGAATCGTGACTTTAAATAGCATTTGGGAAATCTCTTCCAAGTATTTAGCCCGCTTCCAGTGAATGAAAATCATACAACACACTGCTCAGGAATAATAAATATGTAATATTAGATGTAAATAATAATAACAATTCGATCACTGAAAAAAGTAGATGATTTGTTAAGTAAGTCATAACAACAATTAATAAAAAATAAACAAAATCAGTAACTTGCTATTTTTGGTAAACGTTCAAGTGTTCTATGGTAGTCGTACTCGTTTAACATAAAATACAGGAAAAAATGCAAACTTCGTTATTTTCCTGTGGCTAATATTGCTAATAAAACAGTACCAAATGCACACACACGTAAAACATACAAAATACTTAATATAAAAAAGAGCATAGCATCTTTCACATTTCTTTGTGTGAATAACTATACTTGATGGGAATGAAAGAAATATTTCGTAATGGTAGCTTTAAATATTTTGACTACGCAGTATTATATTTTCTGTTCGAACAGTCACAATTAATACAATAATGATTAAAACATCAACCATATGTTAATCTAAAGTTATTTGCCACCGTTTAAAGCCTAATGTAACATGTATTTATATCGTCAAAAGACTCCCTCTGTTACCTCTATTGAATATGGATCAGATAAAAGGATATGCAGTTTTAAATGGATGTGTGAAGTAATTAATACAGATATTAGTACGATTTTGATTTCAGATAAAGGTTTTTGCTATTACTGATCAAAAATAGTATCAGAGATCGCAGTTGACGTTAAGGCTTATGACTGATACTTGACCATGTTGACTGCAAGTTAACAGAAACAATAACATAATAATAATAATCATAATAATTATGGCGACAAAAAGGATTAGGCAAAATTAAATACGGTCAATAAGGACATTTCTACAAATTAAAAATATTAGGTAAGAAATAAACAAAGTAACCAAAGTGGAAAATGATCGAAAAAACCCCTCTAATATAGGAAAAACTTTTGGAAAGGATGGTAAAAGCATGAGGATGTTTCTTTTGGAATATGTAATTGATTGTTTATCTGAAAAATATAAATCAGTAAGCAAAGTTCGATGAAACCTAAGGGGCAATCAGAAACCGTAAATCAAAAAAGGACAAACAATATCAAGGCCAAACAAAGATTGATTCACAAAACGTAACACGGAAAACTAAAAACAAAGCAAAAAGAAACCCCACTAAAAAACGGGGGTGAAATCAGATGCTCCTGCTTCACTAATGTCACCCGGCGTGTTGTCCATGTTAAAATCCGGCAATAAGTCACATTCGGTGAATGAGTTTCGTTTTGGGGGCGGGCAAAGAGATTTCTGTTGTTTGGTTAATGCCTAATAATGTGAATAATACGAATCTTTAACTGTCATAGTATTGTAGTTGGTCTAAAATTTTATGAGTGCATTTTCTTTATTTTCTTGGTATTTTGTGTTATCACATTACTTAAGAATTTTGATTTGGAAACAGAAATCGTTTTCCAATATGCATGTTAGTTCATGACATTTCTTGATTTGAAATAATAAACTAAACATAGTATTGTACTTGGCCTAAAATTTTATTTTGTGTTAACACATTAGTGAAGAATTTTGATTTGTAAACAGAAATTGTTTTCGGGTAAATGGTTTTCCAACATACATGTTAGTTCATGACATTTCTTGATTTGAAATAATAAACTAAACATACAGATTATAATTAATGTTCGTGAGAAATTATCCCAATCAAAGTCAAGTGTTACTTATTGAGATTATGAAAATTAGGAAATTTTAATTTGTCACTTTATGTTAATTTGCGTAGATTTTACATGACATGTCAAGTTGAGTATATTTGGAATTTTACTATCAAAATTGATCAACTGATGTTTGTTTAACGTCCATCAGCAAATTGTTCATGCATATTCAGGACGAGAATAAGTTAACAATATATCACTGGCAGGCTCTGAAAAGTGGGGATACCGGTACAAGGGGCAGATAATTTTAATTACCATTTGAAAAGGAATACAAGATGGGTAGGGATGGAAAATTTAGACTTGTAACTGGTCACCTACAGACCACTTGTTACATACGTTTTTTAGCGTGCAGAGAGCGTGGTATTCTCCAAACACGGGACCTCGGATTTTATGTCCCCATCCGACGGACGAGTTGTGCTTATTTACATCCGCACAACCAAAGGACGCTCGACTGAGCAGGTGTTGTACCTCGCGGCCGCAGAAACTGGTCCCATTTCTATACCCCGGGGTTCCCTCGGGGAGATGTTCTAATAATTGTGGTTAATCAGTCACAATTAATATATAATTTGATGTAGGTATAAGTTACCAGGGTGATTCCTGTTAGTGATAATGTTTGTCTTGCTGACAGCTACGCTACAGCCTGGGAACAATCTCCGGTATCTTGTAAAATTTAACATTTGGAACAATAGTTAGTGTTTTGGAATACTCACACTCATCTGTGGATATGGCTGGCTCATAAGGACTGTCGATCAGTTTGTCAGTGTAAAGAGTTGCGTTGAGTTTAAATTTGAATAATTTTGTTTATGAGTTTTTGGCATTTTTATTTCATTAGAAATTGAGCATAATGGGAAACAAATTTTTTGTATTTTTTGGACCTCAAAACGGTCGTCAGTGCAGAGAAATAGTGCGATTCATATCACAAAAAATACGAAAAAGTTGAATATAGTAATTTTGAAAATTGTATAACGTGTATGTGATTGTTAAACACCTGAAAGATGTGTTTTACAACCATATACATTATGTTACAATTCCGAAATATGGAACCACAGTAACGGTATCAAATTTCGCATGTTCCTAATAACATTGTACGGGCTAGGAATTACACATGTGGAAACTATCGTAGTGGTGGATAAATATTTATGTATAATTAAAACAAAATACATAGATTAATAAATAAAAAGACGAACACTGATTAAGATAATTGTAAAAACAAACTGAAGAATTGTGAAATATATGCACAAAAATTCATGATTACAATAATTCATGTCTTTTGTTGATCACTAATTTTAGAAACAATGAGACAACTGAAACTTAGTGCGAATTACGATCGGTTTCTGTCTCAATTGTGTTTCTTCCGTGGTGTGGAAGATGAATATGTAAGTCTGCTTTTACTAGCTTATCATGTCTTACAATTTTCGAATGATATAATGCATATTCTTATTATACTGGATAAGCTTGCTGATCTGGATTTGTATAGTACTAGCCAACCAAAGTAACAGCCCGTATGTCATCCTATTAGGACATGTTATTCCTACCGCGAGAAATCATACACTTTGATGCTGCTTCATCTTTTAGTTTTAAAATATTTTTATGACCTAATAGGAATTCTCCCCCTGATCATCCATACTTCAGACTAGTGTTGTAAACGTTACATTTCGATGACGTTGATTACTTTCTCCCAAGCCGAGAGATCAGTAAGCACCGTATTGAACTGAACATCATTCTATCTTGTATGAAGCATTTTCGTTTGGTAACACCAGATGTTCAATGGTTATCGAATTTAAGTGGTACTGTTACAATTTTAACATATATATGCATTTATAAATGATTTTCCCCTTTCCCCATTTGCACCAGGAACAATACAGATGAATCGATAGGAAAACGCTTCAATCAAGTAGGTCACAATGTCAAATATGTGACATTCGAAATTATTGACGTTCTATGGAAAGACCAAGAAAACCCCAATTCTGACATCTACAGAAGTCAGAGAGAGGAAGTTGCGGTCATTACCGGATAACTGCCGGATAACACCGGATAACTGCCGGATAATACTGGATAACCGCCGGATAACACCGGATAATTGCCGAATAATACTGGATAACTGCTGGAGAATACCGGATAACAACCGGATAATACTGCATAACTGTTGGATAATACCGGATAATCGCCGGATAATAACGGATAGCAGCCGGATAATCCCGAATAACAGCCGGATAATGCCGGATAATACTTGATAACTGCCGGAAATTACCGGATAACCTCCGGATAATACCGGATAACTCAGATAAAACTGGATAACAATAGTATAAATACATCGCACCACTCAAACACCTTCACTTTGCCTCTGAAGAAGGTCCAAGTACTGACTGAAACCGGTTAGGCCTCGCAGTCACTTCCAGGCGCTATCTGCTGGCGAACAGCAGGAGTGTTACTTTTATTTCATATTTATCATACTACGTATACTTAACAATGGAAGATTTTGTATGACTTTATAGAAAGAGAAAACG
>JAOXYJ010145718.1:0-10891 GCA_028566555.1 Lithophaga nigra
AAAATAAGTTAAAAAACAAACAAACAGGTTATAATTTTTAAAAAAAATTAAACAACACGACTCGACGAATTACAAAAATTGAAATCGGCAACAAGAAACACCAACCAAGGTTAACAACAAATAAATCTCAATTAGAAATTATAATGCGAGAAAAAGAAAAATGTAACAAGAAAACTAAAAAAAAATTGGACAACACTAACGAAAAGAGAAGCAAAAGCTTTAACCTATTAATGGAATATGAAACAAAATATTGGAAAACACTGAATGTAAATAAACCAAAACATCCAGAAGATTGTAAAATATCATCTCAAAAAGAACATCGGCAATGAGATCAGAAACATCGAAAGAGTAGGCAGTAATCCAGCGACTGTATCAATACCAAGTTATTATTTTTGACATGGTTAGACGTCCCATATACTTGTTAAGTTGATAAATGTAAGCCTTCTGAAACAATCCTATATGTATTTATTCAATTCTGTTTGTACAATTATACTTGCATAATTCGAATTAATGGAAAATATATGTTTGCTTGGATGAACTAATTGTAGACTTGTTTATCAAAAGTATTACTGCTAAATCTAGTTTTTTCTCCGTCAAATGTATTATCTGTACTATTTCGCAATTGATGATGTGAATTTTGGACCTAAAACAGCAATTTGTGTTAGAAAAATGACATCATTTATAAGATTTGATGACCAGAAAATGATACATCAGAGGTCATAGCCCTGTTGTTTAAGATATACAGAATATAATTAACACTACCAGTGCCAATGAAATATTGTAAATATTTGATTACTAATTACAGCCTCTGTAACCTGCCGATTGCTGAAATTGTTCGTTTCTGTATTACAATACGGAACTCCTAGCGGGTGATACATACATAGCATTAAATGAGAATAATACCGACGCAGTGGGTCTCACGTCGCATTTTGATTGGGAGTTCATTGTGCAATAGGCAATACGGAACTCCTAGCGGGTGATACATACATAGCATTAAATGAGAACAATACCGACGTTAGAGGCTCACGTCGCATTTTGATTGGGAGTTCATTGTGCAATAGCTAATATTTTACCTCTATATTTTTGTATATGATATTGTCCACTGTGGAATGTAATATTTTAGATAACTACCAGCTTACCTACTATTATAAAAACATACTGGAGCCTCGGAAGACGGTGGTCTATGTATTACACGTAGGTAATATTTATGTATAGATCACACAATAGGTGTGAGATCGAGCCAGACTTGCAAAGTGTTGCTTACTTCAACTTTATTTGACAAGATTTGACAGATTTTCTACGAAGGTCGGGCTTCGTCCCCAGTAAGAAGTGAGCGCCTTAGTATCACCAAATGTTGAATGTGGCGTACAAATTCCAATTTCAATCAACCAATAAAAATATTTCTAAATCAACGGTAAAAGCAAACTGCCAGGTTTCATACAATAATTAAGAAACTGTAAAAGCTTTTTAACCTTTGAAATCATAACCATAACGATTATAGCCTTGAAACAAAAAAAGATTTATCATTCAGGATTATGCGTCTTAAATTGCTCATATAAAAAAAGCTTAACACGAATAGGAAAAATATTATATTACTCCTGAAAAAAAACATAAATCCGCATCTGATTTCTCTAAATTCTGTTAAAACCACTAAGAACTGTCTACAGTGAAACCTAATTTATTCCCAACAAGACTAGTAAGATAGCAAACCTGTTCCCAGGTCTGCTGTAGTCGGTAAGGCAAACTTACTCTCTCGCCTTGTCTGGTCGGTAAAGTTAACTTACTTTCTGGTCTGGTCTGGTCGATAAAGTTAACCTAATCGCTGGTCTGATCTGGTATGTTCGGTAAAGCAAACTTACTCCATTGTCTGGTCTGTTAATCAAAACCTTTCCTGCGGTCTGGAATGCTTTAGCCTAGACCAAACTTGCGGTTAGAAAAAAAGTTGTGTCTATTCTCGACTTAACTTAATTTTGCTGGTCTGGTTAGAAGCTGTCCTCTACAGCAGTCATTTGGACAGGATGAAGTTAACTTTTGTTCAGGTTATGTCATCACCCATCTGTAGTTATACCACTTAAATAGGCAGCATTTAACTTTTTTCTGTTTCCGTCAATTAACCTTTGTTTGTGAAACTTGTCATCTTTAATCTTGTATTTAATTATCGCTTTGTTTTGTTGTTTTTTTTTTTTCGGTCAATCTTCATATATTTACTTTTATGCCATGTAATGGATCTTTTTATGTCTTGATACCAGAATTATGTAATTAATGTATATATGGAAAAATATAGAATTAGTTCAATTTTGTGAGCTTGCTACCTTTTATGACCTATGTCCTTGATGGATCGGAAATTGATTATTATGCAGTTTCCTTCAAGCTAGACTGTTCAATGGAACCAAGCCTTAAAGGAGTTGAACCACGAAGAGCACATTTCGGTTATGAAAAACAAAATACGCAATATCACAGCAAGGCGGATGTTTTTAATCTTTTCACTTGTCGTAGTGAAATGGCCTTCAGATGTTATGTCAAATTACAATTTTATGAAAAAAGAGGTCAATTGTCATGGAGTTAGGATACTTATTATCAACTGAGTAACATTGGTCGCATTCTCCTGCCAGAACTGTTTTTTGAATTCAAAGATGTATATTTTTTTATCAGAACAAACATTTTTACAGAAAAATAAGTTTATCGAGGAACGCAGCAGGTTTTGATCCAGGAAAAACTACGTAAAATGTGTAAACTTGTGGTAAAAACATGGATTTTTACTCTGTTACATAGAATTTCCTATATTTCTCAGTTCCTGTCAATTTTTTTATTTATTTACTTTTCTTTTTATGTATAATTGATTAGTGTCCAAATGTCTTAATGCGTAATTACGATAAAATACAGATCTTTAATTTTAGATTTGATCTCACTACTGCCCCCCACCCCCTCCGATTGTTTATATTGTCTGTCAATACCTCTGTTCTGTGAAACCATTAATATGACAAAATACCTGTAAAATTATTTTAAATTTTGCACAATATGGCGGGTGTTCATCTGCGTGTTTACTTTTTAAATATGCTTCTTTTGTATCCGAAGATCTCAGATTACTGTTCTTATGAAGATTTTATTACTAAAAAGTTTAATACCAGTCGAATTTGTATAACAAAATGTGAATTGGAATACAAAAAATGATATTAAAAAATCACTGAATGCAGTTATCTCGTTTTTTTTGCAGACTGTTTGAAAAGTGTATCCCTACCAACGATTCCAGAGCCAACATCATGCCATTTAGATTCAGGATGTACAAATATTGAATGTTGTGTGGATGTGGACTTCATCCCGTATTCATTCTATTTATACTTCAATATTGACCCTTGTGCATATATCATGACTGTTGGCATTGAAAGGTTCCATAGAAACATTTCCCTTAGCAGCATTACATGGGGTAAATGTCGTTTCATTCCCCTCTTTGGCCCATTGAAACGAAAGAGCACTATATATTGTTCGTCGCAATAGATATTTATTGCCCATTCTTTAGAAGTATGTAAGTCAGCTGAAACAATATTGGAGTGTGTATGCGGATGTATGCATGTATGTGTTTGTGTGTTTGTCCTCGATAAGTCTTCATTGGCGCCATGGCCTAAGTATCCATACATACATGTATACAACTGAATCAGTAGGTCACAGGAATATGAGGATGTCTCTAATGATGGATCTATTGTCTTTTCATACCATTTCAAAGTCAAGTTAGCTGTTTTTAAAAATTATCTTTTACTGGATACATGTATACTTACTTCGCAAGCTATACTGTTAAAAGTTTTAACATGAAGACACAAAGAAGTTGTTCGATAGGAACAATGACAAATTCCTCTTTCATTTTTATTTTCCTATTACAATTCTAAAGGAGTCAAAATTTCATTTTTATTTATTTTCCTATTACAATGCTAAAGGAGTCAACATTTCTGTAAATATTACTTTCTTATTTTCATTGACATTTTTTTTTCAATAAGTCTATTATTCTCAGATATGTTATTGGAATTTTTCCCTTTTATTCCATTATTCATTACTGGAGATGAGAAACACATAGCGGTAGAAATAAAGTACCAGTAGAATAATAATGAAAAAGTATCTTAGAGTATTATGTCAACGTAAATGGAAGTTTTAAACACATTAATCATATTTTTTCGCTACTAATATTAATATTAAACTGAACAGTATACTGGAAACAATTTTTTCTACTAAATGATTTGTGTTCAGTCGCCGAAAATAAAACTGGTACATGATTAAGAATTGATTAATTTTTATGTGTTTCAGGTCGACAAGAGGAATTCTGGCTAGTTGGCGTAATCCGTTTATCATACAAAATAGAAGAATACACTGGAGAGGGTGTATACACTGTCAGTCTAAACATGAGTATTTGCTTTGAAACTGACACATCTTGTCAAATATCAACCGTAATTTTGGACAACACAAGACTTGCCAAACGCTTATGTACATGGGAAACTAGCTATTATATATCCAGTACGTATATAGTTCGATGACTATATGTATGTTTTTTCTTCCTGTCTCTTTTTAATTATTACTATTTTAATACAAAATGCAGAACTAGGTCTGTTCATCTTCATCTGTGCTATAGGCATGCAGACTTTTAGGTTTTGTTTCATTTTGGAATTAAAAAGGTAAGAATCGTTCATTATACGACGACCTGTTTTAGAAAGATCCCCTTTTCATTTTATCTTGCTGAAATTATCGCGTAGTAATTTGTTGTGGGTGTTCTGTTGGTTAAAGTTCAATTAACCTGAATTTGTTTTAAAAAATCTTTACATCAGAGCAAAAAAATCTGAATATATTTACTGGTTTAGAAACTAAAATTTTAGTCATGAATGTAGACACTAAAATTTTAGTCAAGAATGTAGACACTAAAATTTTAGGATACGAATGTAGACACTAAAATTTTAGGAAACGAATGCAGAAACTAAAATTTTAGTCAACGAATGTAGAAACTAAAATTTTAGTAAAAAAAGCGTTAAACATAAACGTTTTGTCGACAGAATAGAAAACTAAACCTTTGGACAACAAAAATTTTAGAACATAACCCTGGCTAAAATTTTAAAAAATGAAGGTAGAAACTAAATACATTGTATTTTTAAAAAGCGATCTAAAGCGAAAATGCAGTAATAAACGTGATAACTTTATTAAAAACTACTATCCAGGTTTATACATTTATTCCAACATGCAAATATTATGAAATTCAAGACATGAAGACGCAAAGCTTTTGGTACAATCATTCACTTCCTTTCTATCTTGGACGTTATTTGCGACTTTCTAATGGCTTTATATACAGAAGATACAACGGATGTCATACATGTCACACCTGGAACTGGATCTACATACCTTTCAGGAACGCCTGATGTCACTGCTATTTTATTGACGGGGGTCGTATTTAGTGACAATGATCTAATCTATATCTGTTTATTGTATGGTTTTGTGAATTAAAATAATCTTCGCATTTCTGTGTTATCTCTGATTTTTAAAAGTGGTGTGCAAAAATTATCCAAATCAATTACAATACACCCTATAATGTTTGCCATTTTAACTTAATATCAGAATATTAATGTTACATTTTTCCTCCAGGTTCAGTTACGACTGGTTTTGGATAAATAATAGTAAACATAGAATGTTTTTTACACTTTTGTAGCAATACGTCGAAAAAAAACGACATTCCGGGTTATAGAGGACACACTGGATACTACAACTGATTGCGGATGTTTCTTTTTGACGTTCAGTACAGTCTATTAAATTTACTACCAATAAGTACTACCATTCGTACAATAATACAAAAACGTAAATACATTACTCACATTTTAAAATGAGCGGTTAATTCTTCCGCCATTTTCTTCACAAGTGTTCTTGGTCATAGTGACGCTTTAAAAGCGCTTGAGAATTTCATGATTTTAAACTTTCAAGTGACTACATTAAAATATGAGTTCCATATATAAATAATTCTAGGTCATTATAGGCTTGGTCTTCTATTCGTCAAAAAATGTTCAAAATACACATTTAAAAGTATATAATGATATAGCAACAATTGCATACTAAACTTACATTTAAATATCCACTTCCTGTGAGTAATATCGCCATTTTATCGCTGATCTTCCGGTTCATTTATACGCTTCATACAAAACTCAGAAACTTTTAATTTCAAACTTCTTTAGGAATAAGAATGAAGAGGGAAAACTGCGCTTTTTCCTTGTTGTCTGTGTTTTACATTTATATGAATATCGTATTTCAAATTCAAATATGCACGGCAATTATAATCCATCTTTATTCCATTTTAAATACCATTTTTATAGCAGTTCTATCACGTATCTTGCAACTTCTCATTTCAAGGGAACCAGAGACATATAATACAAGAGATTGGCAACTCTTTAACTGTCCTTTTAAATTGATTGAAATATCACAGCACCAACTTTATTTTTAAAACTTTTAAGCACGTGGAGTATTTTAACAGAAACTTATTTGTTGCATTTCAGCATTAATTATAAAATAGTGTTTGGCAGGTTTTCTTGGTATACATGTATATTGAAAACTAACTGGAAAATTGAGAAATTCCCATCACGTCATGAGTGAATGGGTCATTCACTGCCATTTCAACTTTTGTAATTACACGATTGTACCAAAGAAAAAGATGGATAGTATAGCAGTGGAGTACATGAAGTTTCATTTTATATATCGAAGCATTTTTTGGTATTTTAATTTTATTAGTGTTTTTCAATTTAGCTAAAATTTTGCGGGCCGCGTGACAATACAAGATTTTGCGAATTTGCCAATCTCTTGCAATTTGTCTATGAGGGAACGAAGTAACTCGAATAATTCAAGTCATCTCCGTCTCCGATTCTAGCAATCAGAGATAGGCGGGATTATTCGGGAAGATGGTTGTGACCGAAGCTGGAAGATTTCTCTGAGTTTTACATACGTATTACTGCAGACTTCTACATAAATTTATTTAGATGTTAGATGAAATAAAAGTCAGAAGTCAGTTTTAATATCGTCACAGATTTAGTCAAGAAATATATTTTCGTTTAATAGTTATTGGTGGTTAAAGTTTGTACTACCGGTAATGTTAAATACCGAAAATTCCTGCTTGTTTCACGCCTATGAATTATGCCGATAACCAGTAATACTTTTCTCTGGTTAGTTATTCCTTGTGATTCAGATATTGAGAATTGAGGTACCCATATGTCAAGCTAGGTTTCAAGAAAACCATATTTTTTTTTACAAATGTCAAAATTAAGTTTTCTGTCCCATTGCGTCTACCTGAACTATCGAATGCCCTGAATCCAAAGTTCTACCGGTCAATAACTACGCAAAGCCTAAGTGCTAGACTGGATCTCACGATGCAGAGCGAGTAGAGAAACGTATGAGCCAGGGGGCAGAACTCGTCAGTCTACCCAAGTGCCAACCCATTACTTGAATTACATTACCTGATCACAATGCCTATTATGTCCTAATAACATTAGGTAAGGAAGAAATTCGATCGTAGGCGGAAGCAAAGCAGTGCCATGGACAATCTTCAGCTAACCCTGACTTGCAACTGAATGAAATTGGTTTTTATATTAAATATTTTGTTTGGTTGCACTAGATTATGCAACTCGAGGTTCTCCTGACTTGTTCAATATTTACTAAATTGCAGTGCTGGTCCAAGTCTTTTCTTTTCAAGATATCTGTTTGCCAAGCAGGCCTGAGCACTAAATAGTAAACTTATGGTCCAGTCAATTAATGTTACAAAATAGCTGATTGCCAAGTCTGAGATATTCATAATAAAAATATAATATGCTTCAATCTTTAAACTATTGAATGACACTGGTGTTGGGGGATTTGCAGTGCAAAATAGCATAGGAGACAATTACTTTTTAAATCATCCTATGGGATTTTCGTGAGATGGGACATGCATTTTGTCTTTGAAATTAAAATTTGTGGAGAGTCACACTTCAATAATTGATAATGTATGAAAGCAACATTAACAGTTATACAAAATTAAAATTATACGGACAACTATCATAAAAAATCTAGCTTTTTATGATCTGAGTAGTACATGAAATATGTAAAGTGATTAAAAAAATAAAATTAGCCATATTACTGATTTTACAGGAATTTTTTCTATATTTTGTCTGTATTTTCTGTTTTTAGAAGTGCATTTTATAGGAATTCTTTCAACATTTTATTCTGTATTTTCTATTTATAGTGATGGTGGCCATTTTAGTTGATAGGCTTGGTCATTGAATGGAAATCTCAGAGCACAATTAAAGAATCATTTCCCACAACCTAGTTTGAATTTGTCGAAATACTGATTTTATAGGAATGTTTTAATTAACTTTTAACCATTTTTTCTACTTATAGCAGCCGCTGCCATCTTGGTTGCCAGATGAGGTCATGGGTGGCCGACAGCTTAAGGTTGCTGACTCGTAACCACAAGCCTAACACCGCTGTCGTGGGTTCGAGCCCTGCTGGCCCTGCTTCATGTGTTAAGGTCACCAGACACCTACCCAAGGTAGGGGTTTCACCGGATCAGCTGGTAAGCTGTCAGGGCTTTCCTCCCCCAATAGGTTTTGTAGTCACGAGATAGCTGAAAAATTGCTGATAAACCCCTAACAACAAACCAACTGTGTCAGATCATCGGATATAAATCTAAAAGAGACCATTGAAGAACCATTCTTACCAAAACCGTTTCAAATTAACCATATCACCAATTTCATAAGACCTGTTTTCAATATTTTTTGTGTATATTCTATTTATAATAATGGTGGCTATTTTGGTTGACAGGCATGGTCACTAGATGGAATCTGAAAGAAGACAACTAACGATTCATTCCTACCAAAACTAATTTAAATTTGTTGAAACCTTGATTTTATAGGAATATTTTAATATTTACATAAATTTTTATAGCGACCATCTTGTTAGGCGGGATGGGTAATCAGACACAATTCTGAAAGTGGGTCCACCCAGTGACCATTCAACCAAAGTTTAGTTCCAACTTACCTAGTGGTTTCATAAGAAGATCTTTAAAAATATTTTCCATAGGTTCTTACATAAAACTAAGTTCGATTGTGGTGGTCATCTTGGTTGGCAGGCAGGATCATCAGATACAATTTTGAAACCCAGTGACCTTTCTTTCAAAGTTTGGTTCAAATTGACCAAGTGGTATTCAGACAAGAATGTCTTTACAGAAATTCCCAATAGGGTCTCAAGTTAAATTAAATCTGGCTGCAGATCATGGTGAAAGCTACCAATTCATGATTTCAAAGTTCATTTCTTCTGCTAAATTATATAACTCACCAGTGGGATGGGCATATGTAGCTATATATGTAACTGACTAAACATATTAATATAAGAACAAGATTTATTAACATGGCACATTGAAATACTTTACATTATTAAATGTGATATAGCATATAGTAGCATGTCATTCACTGAGATTCAATAGAAACAGTTCGAGAGACCACAACTAGAATATAATTCTTGAAGGGTGCATGAGGCCTCCGTGGCCGAGTGTTCTAGGTAGTTGGTCACATCTACTATTGGGCACTGGGCTGTCCACACTGGGGTTGTGAGTTTGAGTCTTGCTGGTGGCAAGGTGTGTTAGACTCCAATCTTAATAGACAAGGATTGCCAGGTTTCCTGCCAAAGATCGGGGTTCTCACCAAGTACTCTGGCTTCCTCCCACAATGAAAACTGGATGCCATGATATTGCTGGAAAATAGCTGAAAGTGGCGTAAAGACACCAACCAATCAATCGTTGATTGAAGGGTAAATATTTGACAAAATTCTATTTTAAAACAATAATTATCCAATTAAAAAGCAGAGTTTGAGATCAATTTCTTTCAATTGAAGACGGACAAAAACTTGAAAATGAATTTTTGTACAGCATCACAGGACTATACAAGCTGCATACATTTTAATATCAACATGTATCAAAATGCATAGGGAAAAGCATGTATCTGAATATTTACTGTGACCTCACTTTCTCCACTATGCAGGGTCTAACAAAAGGTTTAAAGTCTAGAATGCTCTGGCTACAGGCTGTTCCAGAAATAATTGTATGGGGATGTCGGAAGGCACTTTTTAACAGCCCCATCATACATAAAATTTTATTACAAAATTCCATACACTACTTGAAAAGTTTCTCAAATGATCCCACCATCCACCATTATTTAATAAAAAAGCCTTCCAACCCTTCATACAGCTTTTTCTGGAAAAGGCCTAAACTATGACATAAACCTTGATTATAGTTACCCTGAAGCATGACGGTTTCTTTCCGATCCAGTTGGCATGTTACAATATTGTCAAATAGAAAATTCGTGCATTGGTATTATAGTTGTTGCTGGATGTACCGATTGTTACAATAAACTCAGTTTATTCCTGTGATGCATGGCCTTCTTCATCTTTCTCCCTCATCGTATCGCCAAAATTTAGCATGGTCCAAAAGGCACCAATAAAACGAGGGTGCACTGCATATTAATATAGAAACTAGATGATGTGTCTGTTGTAAGACACTGATGCCCCGCCAATAATTGCACAACTATTGTACAAGCACTCAGTGCTATATATGCAAAATGTATTCATTGATCTTGTTTCATTACTCAACTATGCCTAATCCCAAGAAATGGACCTAAACACTAACTTTAACCAGAGTAACTCATGCATAAATGTAGGTCAAACTGACCCAATTCTTTGTGGACTTTGCTATACTATCCAAGATTTATCCACTGGTGAAGTATTGTTACTGTACCATGTATAGTGTCTGAGAAATGAACCTTAACCAGCCACTCATGCGTAAATGTAGGTCAAACTGACCCAATTCTTTGTGGACTGTGCTATACTATCCAAGATGCATCCACTGGTGAAGTATCGT
>JAOXYJ010145828.1:0-10890 GCA_028566555.1 Lithophaga nigra
TCACCCTTCGGTTTTCTTACCTTTTCTTGTGTTGTTTACATATTCAACTGTACATTCGGAGGTTCACTGCCACCCATTCTTACACAATATCCGCTTAAGGTATTTTGTATGCATCTGATGCGAAACTGTATCGCAATTAATTTTTTTAATTCTATGTAAAACTTTTGTTTACATCTACAGAAATGTATATCTACATAGCTGGAGTAATGTTTCAGTCCCGTGTATATTAAACAATGTTGTCCGTATCGTTGCTGCACAGAATTTTAATTCTACTTTTCCCCTGCTCTGAGCTTCCTGCAAGATATTAAATTAAAAATGCAACCATCCAGAGTCACAAAAATGTTAACTAATGACATAAAATTGTTTTATCTTAGATACCTGGTAGTAACAATATTTTGGAATTGTAATCATATGAGGAAATACTAACATAATTCAGTGACAAAAATGAATAAAAGTGAAAAGTGATTCTAACTGAAACCAAAATTTTAACATCTGTTTATAACTGACCATTTTTAATAATTTGCTTTTGCTTTAATTTATTTATTTTTTTGTTTTGTTTTGTTTGTTGTTTTTCTTTCTTTTTTTGTGGTCATTCATAAAACGAATGTCGGATTGTTTTCCTTTTTCCCAGATTCTGTTACGACTAGGTGGATTTCGCAATAAAAATAATTATTAGCATTTTAAATATAGCATATATACCTGTTTTCCTACCCAAAATTCGCAAAAACTACTTTTTTGGGTACGTTGAACACAGTTAGTGTACTACAATATCCATTGAAATACATGCATTCACATACACATTACATGCTTCAAATTATAATCACTGTTTTTTGAACATTTTTGGATTATAATTTGTTTAAATCAATTTGTAGATTGATGATGATTGATTAGTAATAATGACGTAAGAAGGAAAGTGGATGCAAATAAACATGAGGGAAAAACCATTCTTTAGATAGTAAAAAGTTGTAGTAAACGGCCGCCATATTTGTTCTGTTGCTTGAGATATGAAGGTATAATAGCACTGGTTTTATAAGGTCTTCATATTATACCTTCACTGTGCAATAATACAGTAAATGAATATGGTGGTGGGAGACTTTATAATAGATAAACTTACCATTTATTCTGTTGCTTTAGGTATGAGGTAATAATGCCACTAGTATTATAAGGTCTTCATGCCATACCTTTACCATAATGTCAATGTCAATACCCTAACTGTGCAATAATACAGGAAATGAAGGACGGCTATAGATATGATGATCGTAGACTTTACAATAGAAATGCACTATGTTTATATATATCATCTTCCGGACATATTCTGAAGAAAAAAATGATAAACTCGCCATTTGTTCTGTTGCTTTAAGTACGAAGGTATAACGTCAGTGGTATTATAGTCTTTATGTCATAGCTTTACCAGGGGGCCTCGGTGGCCGAATGTTCTAGGTAGTTCGTCACATCTATTACTGACCACCGGCGTGTCAACACTGGGGTTTTGAGTTCGACCCTGGCTCGTGATGAGGTCTGCTCGACTCCAACCTCAAGTGACGAGGATTGCCAGTTTTCCTGCCGAAGGTCTGGGGTTCTCACCGGGTACTCCGTCTTCTTCCCCCAATAAACCTGGACACCACGATATAGCTGAAAATCGCTGCAAGTGGCGTTGAAACACCATGTCAATATTCCCGTGCAATAACACAGGAAATCTCTAACTTTTTGTATAAATTAAAAAAAATATTTATATCAAAAACCAAACTAAAGTCTGTAAAAGCATCTCTTGTAGATGGGAAATCTTGAAATTTTAATTTATTTGTAACACTATCAGGTTAATTTTGAGGCAAACCCATCTCCCTGAAAAGTCGAAAAAACCTTCACGAATAAATTTCGAAATAGTCTTAAGCCTTAAAATTGCGAATTAGAAACACTTTCAATATCCATCTGTCTGACTGACTGTCATATTTAAATTTCGATGATACAGCATTAAACGTGAAATAGTTATCATCAAACTAGAAGTGCATTATTTCAAAGTTTTCTGAATTGACATGGTGAAATATTGTACAACAGTGACACCGTTTTAAGATTTCACAATTTTGCATACTTTCAGTCACAATGGAGACTGGCGATCTTTCAATAGAAGACATTTTATCATTTCTTTCATTTCATCCAAAATTATCAAGATTTGTCGAGATCAAGAAGGTTCAGAATTGCTGCCAGTAGAGTGATTTGTATCCGATGTTACAAGTATTTACAGACAGAAATAATGATAAAATCGATATAAATGTTCGAGATCAACGTGCAGTGGATATAGAAATGTATTCTTAATAGCGCTTCTAGTTGGAACTGCACACTGTTCCTGTTTTCTATTGCTTTTCTTTTTTTGAAGCAAGATTGATTGATTGTTATTTGTTTAACGTCCAGTTCCCATCCGACGGACGAGTTTTGAATTTTTACACTCCGCACAACCAAAGGACGCTCCATTAAGGAGGGGTTGTACTCCGCGGCCGGAGAAACCAGGTCCTATTTCCTATAAACTGGGTCTTCCTCGGTACAATTTGTAGCAAGAAGAAATATTGTAAACTTTATGGTTTAACACGTTTTACAATTCAAAATTTTAACCTAAACCAACATCCTTTTATCGTATAACAACATCGGTGAGCGAGTTCAGACAGTCTTTTCCAAATACCTATTAAGAATACTGCATGATCTTTACTATGTTATGGAATGATACCTCCATCTATTGTTAGAATGTGCAATTTTTTTAACCTCTTACTGTATTATACTTATCAGGGGAATATATAAGCAAAATAGGGTTGACCAAAACTTTAATAGAAACTAAGCAATTCACCTATACAAATGGCAGATACGTATAGGAACCCTACCCTTTGCAGTCACACATTAAGCCAACTTTATTTTTATTTATTTGTAAGTCTGAGATCAGTTTGTAATGTATATTTAACTCTATTTATGTTTGCATTTGATGCTTTGACCCTGATTCTAAACATATATTAAAGGAGAAATGAGAATCACCTTCTACCCCGAGAATTTGAGATCTAATGTTGTTAATAGTTGAAAGTATTTTCTGTGCTACTTAAAATATTACATAAATTAGTATATATTTAAAGGTATATGATAAATGTAAAATGAAACTATGACTGATTTCTTATATAAAAAGTTTATGTAATACAGTCATTTGTTGTGACAAAATTTATTAGTTGATGATGATTAATTAGTTGGTTAGTCATAAAACAAAAACAAATAATTTTGGTTTTGTATAGCCATTTTTTGTCAATATCAATGATCTAACTGTATAATAATCCTACTAATTAATTCTCAGTTCTTTGTTAAAAATCTTAAAATATGTGTTAAACAATAATGATTAAAACCGGTAGTTAATTAAAAGACTATGACCATTTTTATTGAAAAAAAATTTCATCACGTTCTTTTTTAGTATAAATCAGACATACTGTTCTGTATTATAAATTATTCTTCAATCGTGTTACTAAAATAATGAATTGGATTGGCTAAGACATTTCGCAATCAGATGTGAGTATTAATATGATTGGCTAAAGATACAAGTTTATAGACCAATCCATCATATATAAATGTGTGCCTGAGGGTGATGCCATTGTCATTAAGGATAAAACAAGACGTTGACATGTCGTCTTTACTTTAATAGTAATTGTAACCTTTTTATTGATTTTAATTATGTGGTTATAAAATTGACATGTTTGTTATGTCTTTTGTTGTCTCTCATTTTATCATATCATTATACAGCTTTAAGTCTGACTACTACTAGCAGTTGAAGTAGACATAAAACACTAACCGCAATGTATTTTATATTGCACAGATATGCGGAAGTGATTAATTTTGATATAAACTATTTTTGTCACCGCGAATCCAATGCTGTGCATTTATAAGCTGTTCTTAAAAATTGGCACTAAACTCCAATTAATTCAGTTTAAGCTAAATGACAAATCAGAAGTCGACGATTCTTAATTCAGTTGACAACTTTACATTAAAGGAAATATCTCTGCTTGAATTAAATTTTCATAGTCGAAACAGAGTCAATTCCTTACTCCTTCTAACCATGGTAAAATGAGAACACCTATGTAAGAGTTACGTCCCACTGTATTTGTCAATTATTTTTTCATTCCAAAAATTCAGGAGAGAAATAACCGGAAACCTCTGAATCTTTAGATTTAATTTGATGACATTGTGTCAATATTACAATTCGCATCGGACAAATACAAATAAAGGCCACAACAATGTGACCAAATTAGCTTCAAATTCAGATTATTTCTGATTTGATGAATACTATCTAATGCCAGTTGTGCATTATGGCGTCTATAACGCGGCGAGAACAAATCATACTATATTAGATATATATATTTTGATGATTGATTTACTAGATTAGCATACCAGGCTTGATATTTATAGTATTAGCTCACCGAAGCAATAGTCCGCAGCAGTCATGTCAAACAGCTTATTATTCTAACGACTATCCACACTAGTAGTTGTTCTTCTTAATGTATCGTGCACAACGGACGGGCTAGTACTATTTAACAGTATTGGTTCGATCTAACGAGATTCAAACCCTGATATCCCACACGCGGGTGAGCATGCATACCCACCGAAGCGACGATGAAACAAGAAAACCCCGTATCGAATAACCAATTTATCGAATATGTGAGCGCCTATTTACAGCTTGTACTTTTCATAATCTTTCTGGAGCATTTTAATGACCAGAGCATTACTCTGCCATAGAAAATCCCTATATTAAGAATGAGCTCCAAAATAGAAAAGAGAACGAGAAAATTACCAAAGTTATCTAAATCGTATATCAAAAGGATAAGACAAGACCGTCATCAACAAAGAATCCAACACAAACGAGGAACATAGACACGACATCACAACTAAAGCAAGGAAAGTACGAACTCCCATAAAAAACCGGGAGCGACAAAGACCACGTATGCAGGGGAAATAGTTCCGAAAATTCTGAGGTTCGCCTATGTCAATTTTAGGCATGAAAATGGTAGAAGATTCTGAAGATAGAGAAACCATACATCCGGTGGATGAATACATACTTAGAATCAGTGAGGCTCCTACCAACACAAATCTTTTGTACTCCGAGTTCTATCCTTGCTTTACACGTACCAATTTTTCTTAAGTGATTAATCAGCAGTTTAGGCTGTTTTCAACTGAATGCGAAATTGTTGTGCATATGACGAGAAATCGAAATTTTATACTACGTTGCACTGCATAATTTCAGAAATTTGATTTTAAACATTCAAGTGGAATCCAGGCCTGATTGATGCCACCTTGGATTTCTCTTGTTAACAGTATTTTTTAATGATTTTTATGAACGATCTCTGAATGATCACAGAAGAAAGAACGTTTGAAAAAGGTTTTATGGATCATCTAAAGAACTAGTTATATCACACCGTTTGTTGTAACACTGATGTAATTTTGGAAGGCAGGTAATATCCTTCATCCTTAGTATTTATAGCAAAATGTGGGTAGTCCTATGATTTTATTCCTTAAATAGCGTAGTTTGTTTTATGTAGAACTGCCAGGTGGTCAGTAATGCATCTACTTACTTCTTTTATCAGATAGTCGTTATGGGTTTTCAGCGTGTTGTATGTTAACATTTCTTTTAGAACTTAGTAAAACGTTTCTTTACCCTTTTTCCTGTAACTCTGTGAAATGGAATTTAGTTGGTGATAAATTGTGTATCTAATTAGATATTGATATCTCATATCTATTCAATCTCATTACAGTTTCACCAACTAAATTCACAGTGGAGAAATTCCTTAAACCCGAATGACCCGATACTAATCCGGATTCACAGACAGCAGCCACACAATGTCTTTAATGGAAAAGGACATTTACAAACTTTCTGAACTATTGTGGTGAAAGTACACTAGACAAATTGAACATGTTGATTTATTTCATTTCAACGCCTGTGTTCGAATTCATTGCTGAATGTGATAGTTACAGTGACATGTTGCTATCAAAACGTTTGATTCTGTTAATGCTCGACCGAAGATCGAGGTCGTGTCTAGGTACTTACTAGCTGCATCCCGACAACAGTCTGGAGAGACCCTTGGTCAGTTTTGACAAGAGTTTAAATTGTTGTCTTAAGACGTTACAGACAAATTTAAGGAGGGATATATCAGACATGCGTTTATAAATGGACTTTTATCACAGGTTATTCGACAGCGCTTATTAGAAAACAACTCTAGATCTGAAACAATGTTTGATTAGGCCAGGACATTATAATTAGCTTAGCACACTAATGAATTCTACTTAGAATTCTTGCAGCTTCTCCACAATGCTAAAAGAAAGCGGTAATAGATGTGCGTGTAAACGATCGTCCATGTAAAGCTTTGATTGATACAGGTAGTTCCGAAAATTTCACTGACAAGCAATATAAACAGTCATTATCAGTTTCGATTAATTCTAGAATTCTGGAAGCGCATCTATGGCGTCGAGTGCTCTCTGTAGTTGGAATTTGTAATGTGAATTTTGATGACCAATTTTATCCAAGCATATTATTATACATTTGTCTGTGCTTGATAAACTCTGTTATGACATTATCCTAGATCAAGACTTCATGAAAAAGCATGAAAGCATCAAGATACGTTTCGGTGTAGAAGGACCAGGGGTGGAGATCCATAAAACGAATGCTGTGTATGGCCTTGCCTTTTCAACTGTCGATCCACTTGAAGCATGCTTACTTTCTGACGGTGTCATTGAGCCTAGCCCTTCTCCATGGAGAGCTCAAGTCTTAGTTACCTCGAATGAAAGGTACAGGAGACGAGTTGTGATCGATTATTCTCAAACTATACATAAATACACCGAACTTGATGGTTATCTGTTTCCAAATATTAATGAAATGGTCTAACATATGGTTAAATACAAGGTATATAGTATCCTAGACCTCCGAAGTACATACCATTAGATTCAGATACGGTTCTTGAAAAATGTACACTGTATTTGAGGCAAGTGTACCAATTTCGACGAATTCCGTTTGGCGTCACAAATGGAGTAGCTTGCTTTCAGATGGTTATGGACCGTCTTGTTGCTTAAAATAAGTCAGAAGGAGTATTGTGTATGTGGACAGTATTACAATAGGTGATATGGATCAATCGGAACATGACAAAAAAATTTGGATGTCGCTGACATTTAATGAGGATAAATGTGTTTATTCCGTTGAGTCTGTCAATTTGCTCGGATATACGATCAGTCAAGGGGTTCTCAAATCAAATCCAGAGCGTACGAAACCACTATTTCTTATAGTCCAAAGTCAGTAAAAGGGTTGTTGGGATGTTTTAGTACCAAAGCCGATTGATTCCTAGATTTTCAGACAAAAAATCAAACCTTCAAATAACACTGCCTCTTTTCCGTTGGACTGTATTACAGTGAAAGCATTCGATGAACTGAAATCCGACCTTGAAAATGCAAATGTTCGTGCTATTGATGAGTCTATATTTTTCGTAGTGGAAACTGATGCTTTCTTATGTAGAACCTCAAAGTCCCATGACTAAGGAATTTCATCCTTCAAAAAAGAACCGTGCGAAATAGTTGAATCCTTTCGCAAATGGAGATACTTACTGAGTGAAAAGCATTCTACTCTCGTTTGATTGGAAGAAGCGTAGTAAAAAAACGGATAAAAATCGTTCGTTGTAGAACTGAATTGAGTTGTAAAAAATATGATATAAAGTATCACCCTTGACGCAACAATACTTCGGCCGATTTCTTCTCAAGAGCTTACTAGTCGTCTGTAACTTTGGATGCTCTATTTGAACTGCATAGTGAGCTGTGTCCAGGCATCAATTGACGTGTTCACTTTGTCCGTACAAAAAAATTAGCATACTGTTGATGACGTTAAAAGAGTTTAGTAGTAAGACAATGTCAGGTTTGTGCTAAGGTCAAGCCTCGTTATGCAAAACCAGAAGTATCCTGCGATGGCTACACAGCCTTTCGAAAATTTAAGCATTGACTTTAAAGGGCCATCTGCCCTCCCTGAGCAAGAAATAGTATATCCTCACTGTAATTTAGGAATGTTCAAGATTTCATTTTGCATTTCCGTGCTCCGATAGGACAAGTGGGACGGTAATTCAGTGTCTACGTCAGTTGTTTGTCTGCCTCCATTCATTCCGTCCGAGGCCAAGCTTTAATGAGCATTAAAACATTCCTTCAATCACACGGAGTAGCTACTAGTAGAACATTTTATAGCCCACAGTTCGATGCGAACGCCATAATGGTATTATCTGAAAGCTGTTTCATTAACGTTAGAATGCCTAAAGACAATAAATTGGAGACAGTTTTACCTGATGCGTTGCATTCGATTCGATTTGTTGGTACTTCTACTAAGTGTACACAACTTGGGGAACGGTTTTATGTACGTTCAACGAAATGCAATCCTCTCGAAGATGAAGTGGATCTGCTTGAAGGTAATCCATCCTACGATCATTTTAGACTACCTGATGGTCGTAAGACTACCTTATCTATCAGACATTTGACCCCAGCAGGAGAAATGAACAGTAACATTAATGACAAGTGTTATGATGTGCATTCCGACAGTTTTGTGGATGAAAATGCGCCAAACATTGGATATCTTGGTCGTGCAGATATTAAAAGTGCAATACCTGAGCCTACATGTGCCTATCAAACTAGAGAAAATTCTCCCCGCATACAGCGTTCTTCGCGAGAAATTAAGACCTTGCAGATATGGATTTGATGATTAACTTTACAGTGTTCAACCAACAGGCAATTAGTTAACTTTTTGTCAGGAGGGGGCGGTGAATGTTGTATGTTGACATTTCATTAGAATTTAGTAAGATGCTTCTTTGTCTCTTTCCTTTACATATCCTACAACTCTGTGAAATGGAATTTAGTTGGTAATGAATTGTCTGTCTACTTAGTTACTGTTCTCTCATATCTACTCACCCTCATTACACAATGGATCTATTAGAATGCTATAGGCCCTGTCAGTTGGAACAACATGAAGAAATATATGTTCTTTTACAAGTGTCCTTACATACTGTTGGGAATGTGGATTTCGTTAATATACTAATTTTTAATTTGCATCAGTGATTTAACAGATTTGTGTCGTAATCAACTTTTTGTCGGTTCATCATTAGTCTTGCGCTACTCACGGCTCTTTCTTTAAATATATTTATAGAAGGCAAGAAGCACATAGGCTTGTTTACTAATCACACGTGGTAATGTTTTTTATTTACTGTTCACATGTAGTTATGTTTGCAACTGGCCTCTGTCCAGTGTTTTCCTTTCATATGCATTCATAAAAATGATTTTTTATGTTGTGCTTGATGAGTTACTAAATTTTTTTTCTTTTATAGATTGTTTGTACTTTGTGCATGCGTAAACGGATGATTACATGCTTTTCAGTTGTGTACTGACTTATGTTTTTGAGGACTTTAAAAATGAATTTCGATAATTGTATTAAAATTATTAGCATTGACTAAGTCTGCTACACAAGCCAGCAAAACTTATCCTACTTACCATGTATTGTGTCTTTTTTATAAATAATTTATATCCGTTTGATATAAGCGAATTAGGACATAAGTATTCTGAAATATTGTTTCCAATCAACTGACTGAGGCTGTAGGCCTTTCAGGCCTTTGAGTAATATAGGTCACCAATGATAACATGAAAAATAAAATAGTCTGGACGTATCCTCAAACATCTATTTTGAATTTCTACATTTTCCGCAACATAAAATCTTGGACGCAATACGTTTAATGTAGAATCATGACTCAGTGGTGTTGATTTCCTTGAAACAAGGAGGTACGTATAAGTTTTCTTGCCAATTGCCACGGAGAAACAATGTTTTTTTTTTCAGAGCAAGGAAAATATTCCAAAAAAAGGCCTTGGTTATTGTAATATGATAAAAATTTCCATTAAAATTAAACATTAAACTAAAAAATATATCATCAGAAGATACGAATATTAATTTGAGGTTCTAGACGCCCATTTCAAACTAGTAACGAAGGCTGTCGGAAACAACACTATTCCAACTGCCAACAGCTAATTAACTCTTACTCAACCATCATCACAAAATGTTATGGAATTAATTATAAAATTGCAGAGTACAAATCATTTTTGTAGAGAAAAAAGCAATTTTAAACAGTTGAATGTATAAAAAGTATTATTGTATATGACCTTTACCTTTGATCTTGACTAAGGACATAGGACAAGAACGTTGGTGGACGATCTTGTGATTCTAAAATGAAATACAAAAATAATTCATATAATAAGACAATATAAATGTAGCGTGAAATCCCTTTTGATCCTTTATTGGACTCAACAAAAAGATCAAGGCCTTATTGCTTATTGGACTCCTTAATGGACCCATCTTCAAATTGAACATCTGTGGCCTTATTGTTCATCTGCTAATGATTAGCAATCAATGTCACTTTCAGCAATTGTTTAGCTATATTATCAATACCAACTTACTGCAGGAGGAAATACTGGACGGCTATCCCGGTAACCGGTGACACCCAAATTCTTGGACTGGTGTCTGGAAACCATGACAACAAAAGTGGGACGAGAGAGGTTAAAACCCATGTTTATGGTGTTAGATCAGTGGTATTGAGTTAGGAACGTACCTATGTCACTTCCCGAACGCCAAATTGCATGGTTTTCTCCCTAAGTAATATGACTTACGATTTTTGATCTATAGCATAAAAATTATCTTTCTACGCTGGTTTTAATGAATCTCAAAAAAAATCACGTTTCGAATGTAACAGTTTACAATGGTTTCATGTCATCTGCAGACGTGCAAAATAATTTTTGGAATTTCAATTTGAGCGTCGAAGACCCATTTAGAAACTAAAAAGTGACTCGAATTTCTGCCACGTTTTGGGACTTTTT
>JAOXYJ010145938.1:0-10887 GCA_028566555.1 Lithophaga nigra
ATAAGAGCTTGCATTAAAGCCCAGGTTGCTGTAAAGATTAACGTAGAGCTGTGCGAGATACACAGGAGTTATGTTGTGCGGTTTGTAGGTCGGGTAAAAATGACATCAAAAATGACAATATGATAGGCAGACCATATTTTTCAACAACAAACAAAACATTATTGTAGTAAAGGCAGTGGTATGGTTGTTATACTGTTTCGGAATCTGGAATTTCGGTATACTACGCTTCCTTGTACTCGGAAATATTGATCTTGGAAATTTTATAGCCATGAATGTAATCAGAAAAGTTTGACAAAGAACATCAGCATGATCTAAAATACAAGAGTTAAGACAAAGAATTTTTTAACGTAGATGGGATAATATTGAGCTTGAATGTCTATGCGCCTTCTATCCCAACATGGTTTACATCATCTAGAATCTCCGTTCTCAGTTAAGTAAATGCAAACATGTTCTGGCAACACAGAGAAGCCAAGGGCCAACTCAAAGATGACAATTTTATAAGAAAATGCACCATAGTGCATTTAAGCAAGAAAATAAATCTCACAATCATGCATGAAAACCGTTAAATAGATAAACAGACCTTACAATATTCAAATATCGAACCACAGAATCCAAGTCGGGCATAGTCTATCCCATGCCTAAAATCCCTAATCTTAATAAATAACCCTGGTAGACCCTATGTTTCCGTTAATCGTCATCAAACTGAAAATCAATTGAAATTTGTTGACTTACACTGAAATTCATATGTGGAGAAATTACCATCATAACTAAAAAAACGTATATATTTTCAGGTTTTCTGCATTTTGATATCGTAAAATACCAGCAGTAAGTTTTTTTAATAGTGAGCAAAGCGAATGATCTAAAAAGCTTCAAATGGTGTCGAGCCGCTGATATTTTACAAAATCTATATAAAGAAAACATGATAATTGATTTATAGTATTGGGTTTGAGAGCTATTCTTGTTCAAAGTGAAAGCGTTTCTATGTTATGCAAGCTAATGGGATGTAAACTTGATAAGTAAAGTCGAAGATACCAAAGGGACAGCCCAAAACCGTAAATAAAAAACGCGGGGTGAGATCATGTGCTCCGGAAAGGTAAGCATCTCCTGCTTCACTAGTGGCACCCGTCGTGTTGTTTCTGTTAAAATCCAGTAATAAGTCACATTCGATAGTAGGTCATCAATAAGGAAAGAAGGGCCAGCTCTGGTCAAATATAATGACGTCACAAAACATTGATACGGCAAATAGTGAAGGGCTGAACACGGTGAGATAGGCAGAGGGAAATACGATAAAACTTATAATTTGTCGGAGAGCTGATCTTCCTGTCACTGCCATCTTAGTATGGACGTCATTTTGTTGTTTAACATTAATCCCAGCCAGGAAGGTATATCAATCTGTAGAGAACTTTAGTCCTTAGCTGGTTTTTTGGCTTTAACTTTTAGGTCGTTTTGGTATTTATTTCTGCTCTACAACCTTTTCGATGTTGTTTTGGTTTTCCATATTTTTAGGCTTCGAGCACAACTGATGAGACATTGTTTGTCGAAAAGCGCATATTGTGCACTAAATTTGGTATCATAGATTGTTATTAGAATGTTCTACCTACGGAATACCTCCATTAAATGCTTAATTTGGTGCTTAAACAATATAACTTTACGTTAAATGAGAATACTAACTACAAAATGAACAGCTATAGGAATAAAATGGCTTCACCATATGCCAAAATGTTTATATATGGGAAAAACCTTTACTTAAAACATCCATACAAAGACCGCTGCCTTTTATAGATTTATTGGTGATATGAATATGAAACGTTTAGACGGTGAACAAGATCTTGAAGCATTTTTTGATAACTGTATTTACTCTTTCATCAAATTTACACATGAAGTAGTCAAGTCGCGGATAAAATTTCTTGATACTTCCACTACATTAACAGAGTTTCAGAAACCAAACAACAAGACTTACTGGTAAGGGTTACATTGTCACTATAAACTTCAACACTTGCAGAATGTTGTACATGTGGAGACAAATGTTGCAAAACTGACAAACAAGTATAACATATATCAACAGTTACCCCAGAAAAATAGTACAAAATTTTCAAACTTCATACCACAAATCTGTCAACGTTATCTACGTGCTGTAGTCGTCAGTATATTGGTTAGTCTGTCTAATACTTTTACAAATGAGTAAAAAAAGAATTCACATAGAAAAAGAAACTGTTCCTATCAGTTGGCCAACATACGGTTTTAATGGGTCTTAAAGTCATTTATTTCGATTAGATGACAATCACATGATAGATTAGTACGCAACTTAGAATGACGGTAAAAGAGACAACTGGGATTTTTTTTTTCAAAAAGGGTGAGTGAGGCCTATCAATGGTAAAAACTAAATACATTTATCAAATCATTTTATTGCTAATTAATAAAGGTTGATGTACTTTTTGGTGATTTAGGATGTTTTTGCTGGTCAATGTTTTATTTCTTTGCCGTTCCAAATTTTGGCTTCCAGCACTATTAATCCCATATGATTCGTTGGAATGCACATTTCATGTATTAAATTATCTTGTGATAAATTTTGACAATCGCTTACTTTAGTTGAATCTTTTTCGCGACGATAACAATCGTAGTTACATCACGCGCATAGTACATCGCACACAGTTTAAGTCAACCATTCGACAGTTTTATATACATATAAATTTTGACACTGGTTAGTATCCACTCTTTTTTATATAATTTTCACAGAAAATATTTATCAATTACTTACGTTCATCTGATTTATCTAAGCAGTCGCTGAAGCCATCTAAAGTGAGGAACTTTGGGATACATATATCGGAATCTTCACATCGATGTTCTGTATCGCTGCAGTCTGATAATATATAAATATGTAAACACTAAAGTAATAATACAAATGTAGGACCATAGAAGACGGGGAAGCCGGGATGATATTAAATGCTCAGCAAGAAATATATTCTGCTCCCCATATGGCAAACTTCGTATTGTCAAGTGTCAAAAACTATAGCAAATCGTATATCGGGTAAGAAGATTATATAAATCATTATACAAATATTGAAAATTTATGATACATTTTTATGACGAAGAAAATACAGAAAAGTAAATTTTGTCATTAAAGAAAAAAGCAACAAATGGTTTCTAAGAGAACATCAATTCTTACATGCGTCAAATTGTGAATCCCTATTTAAATAAAAGCAATGTTTGAAGATGTTGACGACACAGTTTCATTAGTAAATGAGGTTTTCTATGTTAAATAGTTTTAATGCTACAGTGCCTTTTTGTGTAAATATGTTGAAAATATCAAATGAAAAATGCTCGATATGGATAGAACTTGTATTAGTATTTGACCTCTGATCTTGTTTCAAAAGCTTAAGCCCATCTGTGAAGACAAATGTATGGAGCTAAAAGAATATGGTTCCGTGTCTATATATCCATATCGTATAATTGTATTTTGTAACTCCTTTTGATCACCAAACGCTAAAAATCCTTCTTGGACAGCTGTGGGTCATGGATCAAACACAACAATATTCGACATAAACAGGGATAAAAATGGATAGTATAAAGGTCAATGACATCAGCTTATCTTTGTATTTACTTTTTCTTTCCCTTAAATGGGCTTCTGATCCTCATAAAAATTTTTGAAAACTTATTGAGAGAATAATCAACCGTATCAAACCAAAATTAAGCTCCGTGAACTAAAATGGTTTAGGAATTTACAACACAGGCCTATTTGAATTTATTATATGACGAAAATCTTACTCTGTAGTACTGAACATATCTCTCCTTCGTCGAAATACACATTATCTATTGCCACAGTGGATGGCTTGAAGTAATAAATATCTCCATATGTTACAAAAACAATTGCAAATTCTCCTGGTGGTATTGAAAAAGAACCATTAATCCACTCTTTAGTTTCAACATTTATTCCGTTAGCATAAAATACCATTGTTCTATTTATTCCATTAGTCAGATAAATCTTTAATTCAACAGATACTCCTCCTTCCATAATGTAATAAAAGTAAACGCATCCCCCACTAGACGTGTTCAGATATCGAGTGGTTAAAGATCCACTGCCACGAGCCTGTGATGTGAAGATCATGTAATGTCCTGAAATAAATATTAAAGGACAGAAATCTCCAATCTAGTCGTTCTGTCGAGTACATTAATTAAAATATGACGCAGAAACACTAGTAGCTTTTTATTTTACGTTTGTTCATTATTGTCACATTTAAAAGCAGTATAAATTGCAATAATTTAAGAAAGTAAAAGATGAAATTTCGTGTTGTTGCTGTTGTTACATGAAGTCGGATTTACTTGTATTTTTATCAACGCGAAAATAAAGAAAAGAAAGTATCAAGTTTCATTTATCAGTTTATTAATTCAACTATATGCACTGTTATACCCTCATGGGGGTTGGCAGCACAAACTAAATACATGAAGATATACATCAACGGAAACAATATGAAAGACAGTTAAAGAAAAGGTAACGATAATGTTTGCAGTTTTAAGTCATTCTCCTCAGTGACTGTATGAAGAGATATACTTCATAATATCTGGGTCTGTTAGACAACAAATCATTTCTTCACTAGTATTCAGTGTATCTGTATTATCATCAATTGTTCTCATTTTTTTAAGAAACTCAAATCTAAATTGACATTTTTGTGTACATATGAATAAAAAATGCATCAAATCTTCAATTTGATTCAGATTTATGAAATATATTTGTCGAAGCCGTATTTGCTGCACCAAATAAAAATTGGTATCTTGTATCTTGCGATATTATATTTGTTTTGAGGTCGACACCATTGCTGGTGGATTTGTATTACCATCCAACTATCCAGGACGTCGATGATGGTATAAAACTATCCGAATACGTATACGTTATGATATTTTCTATTTCTATTCAAATGTATCCGCAGCTAGTTTTTTGCGGTACTTTTGGGTGGCTGTGGTATATTTTGTTCCAATAAGGATTATCCACTGATGTCGAATTCCAATTTTAAAGTAAGCAAGTAACGTTCAATTTTAATTTTAAAGTCATATCCATAGTTAAAGTAATGTTTGCACACTAACCAGATATGTTTGCATAGGTATGGTAAACTGAAGATATATTATCATCAAATCCTTCTCTCCACATAAAATTCACTGATGAGTAACCACAAAGATTAGAATCTTCAAAATCACAACTAACGTTTCCATCTACAAGTATCATAAATGGTTCATATCAATATATCTTTCTACTTTCTAATTTAATATTTCTAATTCAATATTTTTTTCATATTTTTTAATTCTTATAAGAGTTTTTATAGACGATGAAAAGTGCAAAATCGAATATTTTCCCTTTAATTAATTCATAAATTTTTCTTAGTAAGTCAACGTTCAACACCCGTTTGGGAATTTAAAAAGTATTCAATTCACAATATACCAATATAATTATGAATTAATATAACACAAATTAACTAACATTTTAAAAAACATATTATTATTTGTATAACCTTTGATTTAAATGTATTATGAGAAAAACAAAAATGCTCTAAATTTAACTCGTATAGAGTATCAAAGGGTTCGATTAGCATATCTACTGATAATCCTGTTTTTACCTCTTAATTCTGCAGTGTATGTCGCCTTAAATCCACGATACTGAACTTTTCCATCTGAATTAAACTTAAGCAGCAAAGAATTACTGGATGATAATATAGGATGAACACTGTTGCCTCTATTCCCTGATATATTTGCTATTAACAAGGCGGAAATTGTCATTCCGTCGAATACCTAGAATGTGCAAACTTATAATAAAAGACCAGCATACAGATGAGGAGTCAATGTATGATTATATACTATATCAGTTTCTGTCAAGAAGTGAAGAAGTCAAGAAGTACCAATAAATATATAATTGACATCTATGGAAAATAGGATTTGTCAATATATAAGCACATAACCTTTTTAGTTGCTTTCTTGATTATAGTCCTGATCAATGGGTCGTAGTATGATACAAATTCTTGTTTATTGTGAAAAAGATTTTATCCGGCCAATAATAATAATAATAATAAAGAATAAACATAGATACAGAGTACTGTAGGTCAAAAATATCTGCCCTTCCATCACCTTTAAATGTAAAGAACTACACCATAAAAAATTTTCAACAATCTCTGATAGATTATACCGACATCCATAGATTCACTTGGGTCAAAGGACTTACAGATTGCAGGTTTCTTTAAAGTACTGTTTATGCCAAGTAGAATGGTAGAATGAGATGGTTATCGAAGTTTCTAAAATTATTCATCCAGAGAAGACTATTACCGACCAAGAATCAAACATAAACAAAAACAAAGAAAAAATTGCAATGCAAACTAAAGCTAGGACAATATGAACCATTATTTAAGGTGGCAGTGACATCAGGTGCTCCGGAAGGGTAAATATGTTCTCCCCCCACGTGGCATCCGTCGTATTGCCCATTGTATCAGTAAGTAAAGAAATGCAAATACCGTTTTTAAATTTTGACCAGCAGACCGCGGTTTCTGTTTTTAACTTCGTCAGTACTGGTAGAAACCAAACATTTGGAAGACCATGTAGAAAAACCAAACTATTGAAACAAAAATGCACCAAAACGTCCAAAAAGAATAGCCAAATCCAGCTAAGGATACCTGCAAACTATGTAAGATAAACCTTAGTTTTATAAAATTTTGTAAGATTTTATGACTCCAAAAATTGGAAATGGTCTCAAAGCATCATCAGTAAAACTACTGTCATGTCAGCACTAAAGTACTGACTACTGGGCAGTTGATATACTCCACCAACAGTGGTATCGACCCAGTGGTAGCAAATAAAGAGGTGCAAATATAAGGCCAGCAACAAGTTTCTAACCAGATAAGTTGAACGGGTAGCCAGTACGATAGAGGGAACGTACTTGTAATCCCTGTAACATAAACACTCCAAAATGGTCAACCAACTCATGATGGCCACCAAAAAATTTCATAAATAATGAAATTAATTTCGGATCGATCTGGACTTGACCCAGTGGCTTTTCCGACAGTGATAACTCTCCGTCCAGAGTGCTATTGTAGTGGACTTAAGCCCAAAGTAGCAACAGACTATAAAATGTACGCACCATACACCGGCAATGCTGGTATATTGTTACACAAAAACGGCAAGCTATTAATTGGTAAAATTGTAGTTATAACCCTTGTCATAAAGTTTGATTTTAACTTTTCTCCATTGTCTATTACAAGTCCAAGTAAGACGTAGACTAAGATTATAACAATCTTTCATACAGAAAGATGTAGGATAGGAGCATTCCACCAGAGGGGTCACATTTTTTTGTCAGACACGAGGTTTACCGAGTGTCTGACAATAAAAAAAATGTGATCCCGAGGGTAGAATTCCCTTATCCTACATCTTTCTGTATGAAGAAATAATTTTCTCAAATTACTAACCTCAAAATTCATAGAAATGCATCGGAAATGACAATGACCGCCATGACATGATAATCAAAAAGATCATACATAATTTTGTTTTATACTGAATAATTTTAAATGGTAGTCTTGTGCTAGTTTTCTATTTGAAGCGATTTCATTTTGTACGTTTTTTGTCTTTTTTTTTTTTTTTTTTTGCCGAATCCGGTAAAGTCGGTGTTTTTTTTCGATGTTTTGAAATTATGACGTCGGCGAAATAGATAGTGACGTCAGCTTTTGTATCATGTAATGAAAGACAAAGTAATTGTACATGGATGTCTTACACCGGTAAACATTGTCTTCAATCAGTTGTAATGTGAGAATAATGTGGTGTTCTTTTAATTTTTAAGTTCACTCGAGGGAAGGGGGTTAGATAAGATGGAAGCAGTCGGTAAGCGAAGAGACATGCTAAAAATAAAAAAATGTACATGTATGAAATGTCTGAAAATCTAGAGAATAAAAAACTAGGAAAAATAAAATATACAATATGTTCAGCACAACATTAGATCTTGTCGGTTTTGGAAGGGTTGTGGAAAAAAACCACATGTGAATGTATTCTGTCCGACAAACATGCATGGTGTGTCTGAGAGATTAAATAGGTGATGCACATTTGTAATTAGAACTGAACAATCTGTAAAAGTTTTGTAACAGTCCTTCTTTACCACTGAATGTAACTTATTACAGGATTTTAACAGGAGCCACACGACGGGTGCCACTAGTGCTGCAGAAGATGCTTACCCTTCCGGAGCACCTGATCTCATCCCCGGTTTAGTGGGGTTTCGTGTTTCTCTGTCTTTAGTTTTCTATGTCAAGTTCTGTAATCAGTGTTTGTCCTTGTGTCTTTGTTTGGCCAAACGAAACGTTGTATGTTCTTTTTTTATTTACGGTTTCTGGCTGTCCCTTTGGTATCTTTACTTGAAATCTTAGAAGTTGCGGATAACATGTATCTTCTGTGTAGTATTTAGACTGAGGTATGAATGTTTCTGGGGTCTACAAAATTTAATTTGTGATAAATTCGACTGACTAGTTACATGTATACTTTTTGTATAGACAGATACTATACAGTGTATATTTATATGTATAAAATTACATATAGAAATTATATTATATCTTTTTCATCTCAAGGGTCATATTAGGACATTTCTTGGAAATGTCAACTATTACACTATTAACACACGGATAATATATAAGAATTTATCTTTCATTTACCTTTGCGATATCGCAGCAAGGCTCTGTGTTGAAATCAGTCACATTCAGTCTTATCACATATTGTGTTGGAACTCGAATAGTATATCGACAGTCAACGTTGTTTGGATAATTTAATGGATAGTTCGGGGAGAAAAACGACCCAGACAAGGACGAAAAGTCACCACCACAATTTTCTGAAATTGATAGCATATTGATAGATTGGATTAGCTGCTACATAGAAGTTGTGTCATTTAATTACAATTAATCACGTTTGCCGATGACCGAAGAGTGTGTACAACTGTAATCGATTCGCTAAGCAAAATCAAACATTTCAAGCGAAACTTTAATTTTAGTCCTCATATCAATAGCATCATAAATTGTCAGTATATCAATATTTAATAATTTATGCAGCAGAAAATATTTTTATAGAAAACATGGTTTCATTACTGTTTAGAAGTATTTGGAAGTAATGCAATTTTGCGGAAAAAGTAGGAAAATACAATTCATGCGTATGTATTCAATGTACTTCATAATTAACGTACTTATATTGGTAGTTGTTGTCTTCACCGTCGTCGTTGTTGTCTTCACCGTCGTCGTTGTTGTTGCTGTTGTTGTTTCATTAGCAAGCAATCCTGTTTAAACAAACATTAATGTTTTTATAAGAAGCATACTGAATGTTCTTGTATAGGATGAAGGTAAGAGAATTATAATCCGACCATAATAGCTGTTCCTAAGGAAAGCTTTATATCTTCTCACCCGATAAGCAAGTTAACTTGAGTTCTTATAAAGCAAACCAAGATATTTTTAAATCTGGATCGTTTTATTTGCATCTGTAGTTTAAGCTAAAGCAGACCAGATCAGAGAATAAATCTGCGCTTACGAAGCAATCCAAATATTCATTGCAGACCGGGTCCGACCCTAGAATATGGTTGTTTTGTCAAACGCAACTGGACTTCCCGGGATATTGCTTTTGCACCATAACTGAATTGGGACTAAATAAGGTTTAAACCAGACGAGAACCTAGACATCTCCGGGTCAGTTTTAGGTTCGCAATTCTGAAAAAGTCAAATTAAACAAAAGAGTTCAGGGCGAAAACTAATGGAGTATCAGTGGTACAAGAAATTGCAGTGTTCCACTTCAAGCGAGGAAAATTGGGACTGTGCGAACATAAGGGATTAAATAAGGATTAAGTCTAAAAGTTCTCTAAAACCGGTCTTATCCTATGAAAGGTATTCTGTAAGTTAAAAAAGACATCTAAATTTTGATAAAGACTGTAATTAGGTTTGGTTAATTTAGTGCAGAAGTTATTTGCGTGTGTGTATGTGTTTCTTTTTTTTCGGAAATAGTTTCAAGTAAAGATGGATCACTGCTTCCAAAAGAGTTTCTTTTTAAAAAATGCAAATATTGTTCTGAAATTTTGACCAGCAAACCTCGGTTTCTGTTTTCAACTTCGTCAGTACTGGGAGAACCCAAACATTTGGAAGACTATGTAGAAAATCAAACAACTGAAGATAAAAATCCACTAAAACGTCCAAAACAAATAGCCAAACCCAGCTAAGGAAACTTGCAAACTATGCAAGATAAACCTTAGTTTCATACAATTTCATAAAATTTTATGACTGCAAAATTTTGAAATGGTATCAAAGCATCATCAGCAAAAACGGATGTCATGTCAGCACCGAAGTACTGACAACTGGGCTGGTGATACCCTCGATGACTAGCAGTCCGCCTGCAGTGGTATCGACCAAGTAGTAGCAAACAAAGGAACTCATATATCATTCTTAAAATTTTGACCAGCAAATCGCAGTTTCTGTTTTTAACTTTGTCAGTACTAGTAGAAACCAAACATTTGGAAGACTATGTTAAAAAAAGCAAACTACTGAAGACAAAAATGTAACGAAAGGTAAAAAAAAATAGCCAAACCCAGCTAATGATACCTGCAAACTATGCAAGATAAACCTTAGTTTTATACAATTTCATAAAATTTTATAACTGCTAAATTTGGAAGTGGTATCAAAGTATCATCAGTAAAAATTCATGCACTGTCAGCATCGAAGTACGGACGACTATGCTGGTGATACCCCTGGGACTAGCAGTCAACCAGCAGTGGTATCGACCCAGTGGTAGCAAATAAAGGAATGTAAATAACGTTTTTTAATTTTTACCAGCAGATCGCGGTTTCTGTTTTTAACTTCGTCAGTACTGGTAGAACCCAAAAAGTAATAACCAAATCCAGCTAATT
>JAOXYJ010146049.1:0-10885 GCA_028566555.1 Lithophaga nigra
ATATGGAGTCGCTATATGAGCATTTTTCCATACAAGGCTTTGGTAATTTGCTCTTTTCATATGCATAAGCAGACTTGGTCTACATGGAGGTAACATGCTAAGATTTACTCCGTCATAATTTTACAGTAGGCATCCAGATCCGGTTCTCAATTTTTATCTTGTCATGTCATACCTTAATTGATCTACATCTGTGTATGACGGTTTTCCATACATGCAAAAAAACAAATTGTTCAAGCTTTTTGCAGCTCGCATCAGTAGCAAGAATATTATTCCCCAGTTCAGAAAAAAAACTTTGAAGTACTCTTCATACTTCTAAATTAGATTGAAGGCTTTATTTTCCTTTTCTGTACGAAGGTACTCGTCGTATCATATCTAGTAATGCATATAAACCAGGCAGTCCGGCTCATAATTTCTCTCCATGCCTCTGGATAAGTTGGCGAATGTCAGGTAACTTTCTTTTATTTCCTACACCGGTATCGAAACATAGTCTTTGTTCAATCTCATTCCCATAATATAGTAACAGGATGAAAATACCGGTGTCTGGAGAACGTCCAATGATGTCAGACTTAGGTGTGGCTTCTGCAGTATGTAGACAATGGAGAATTAGTTTAGTGTCTGCCTCTTCTTGTGAAGAGTTTAGTTCATCAATGGAACTGCATTCTGTAGTTAAACAATCAGTACTCTTTAAAATGTCACATGTCGCTCCATTGACAAAAGAAATTCTCTGTTCAACAATAGTTGGGCATATTTGTCCATCCATTCATCATGGATTACTTGAATAAGGTTTGTCTTATTTTCACTGCTGGATAGAAAGGAACCCCAGTTTTTTGGAAGCTTTGTAGATGAGCCTCGTATAATGAAAGCATCTGCTTGACCCCTTTTAGTTCGTTCTGCAGACTTAATTGAGTTTCTTTGTAAGTATCAGTTACGAAGTCGACACGATTTGCTTTTGGAAGACACATAAACAGTTGATATGCAAATTCGCCAAAAGTGCCGGGTAGTTTTGTTTGGGGTTGAATAATTGCATTCCCATCTCAAATGTAAACGCTGCTGTCAATCTGAATATTGCGTACGGAATATTCTTTGGGTTCAGAATCATCCTCAAGTTTATGCAACAATGACGATTTGTCCGTCGTGACAGGTATACCATCCGCTGTTGCCAGTGACCAAGGCACTGGACCAAGCTGATGGGAAAGTAGATTTTTAATATCAAGATTAGATTACTTCCTCAGAAAGCATAAGCAACTGTACAAAAAGATGCTTTTGTGCCGTAATTTCAACAACATTCTTCTGCGTAGACTTCAGTTCTGCAGACGGTTTGAGGGCTCCAAATGTTTTTTCAAAGGAGCATGAAAAGATAAATTGTTTGTCACCAGTCTGTTTTGTATAAATTCTAGAAATGCTGCTTTACTAGAGTTATGAACTGTAAGGAGATCTTCAGCTATATCACCTGTTAAGCGAACACCTGATGAAAGGCAAAACATTGACTTTTTGTCATCAATGGGAAAAGGATCAATAAAGTTATCAAAAGACCTGATAAGATTTTGTACCGCCATTTCACTTTGCTTTATTTTTGATTGTCTGGTATCTTTATGCGAGGATTCTTCTGCGTCTGACATGCCAGCCAGATCAAGTGCACCAGTGACATATCCAGCACGTAGGTGTCTGGTAACACACCATCTAAAGTGATCAGAAAAGTTTCTGCTTAAACCAATTATTCCACCACTTGACTTCACGTGTCTATTTATCATTTGTCCAATGGTCAAATCTACAGCATTTCTGTATGCTTGTACTGTTGACCTACATAAACTGAATCCTTTGTTGTGCAATAAAATATCTGCATTAGGGTGAGTGGAAGACATATTTAGTATTCTAAGGAAGTACATTGATAGGTAACGAGCATAATTGTGATGATTCATGCTAAAGAGCAAAGGGCACATTTCTGAGTACAAAATAAATGCAGTTCAAAGCCGTTCAGTTTCGTCGCAGTTATAAAATTCAGAATCAACCATTCCTTGTCAGAATACTGAATCCAAAACTGAGCAGTTTTCCAAAGTTATCCACCTCTGACTCAACCTACAATACTTGCCATACAACTTTTCAAAATGCTCACATTCTTTAACTTCATTTAGATATTGACAAGAAATCTCACCCTGTACAGACTTTACTTCTGTTCTTGCTCCATCAAATAACAATCTAGCATATTCATCTTTTTCAAACTGCCGAAAAAATAGTCTTTCAAGTACCTCCATAACCAGCTTGAGCACGCGGATAGATCTGTTGTAATGTTTTCCTGACATTGCTTTCTCTATTGATCCGCTTGCACAAATTCCTGATTCTATTATGATGTCCTGAAATCCAGAATCGCGCATAAATTTTCCCAAGGCACCGAAATAGGAGCATGTGGTATGAAATACTACCATGTGAACAATGACATCTTTGTAAACTGGGGGTTCTGCCACAGAATGAGACAAGCAGTTTTTGCGACAGCCAGATCAAATGTTACAATAGTACTCCGTTGCCCGGTTTCATGTGATGCCGCCTTTGAAAATCTCAGAACTTCTTGCACTGCGGATGTGTCAGTGATATGCAGGTTTATTGGTGCCATATAATCAACTATTGATTTCTGCTGCTTCGTCGACATGTTCTGTCAATGACATCCAACCCTTCCAGCTTGGAATTAACGCTTGTTTCATTCATACTGTACCGCAAGAACACCCAGCAAAAATTTGATTTATTTCAATGTCTCAATGTTGCGTGTACGTTTGCCTGTGTCACTGTTGTTCAGCCTTCTTGTTTAAATAGCAAGGATATACTTGCTGTGGTTTATATTCTACGGATCTCTTCTTTGTGCTTTCTGTACTTTGGTGTCTGTTCGTCGTAGGCAGAACTTCTGTTACCTCTTGTATCACAAGAAACAAATACAGAATTCACCTTGTAGGACTGACGAAATTAATCAAATTTTGTGTATTTTTTATCGGGTAAGGGGTGATATTTTGCTAGTTTTTGTTACTGGAAAAGTGTAGGGATAGAAAAATTAGCGTTTTAACATGGTTCTAGTGTGCTGGTACAAAGATTCAACATTTGATGAAATTGCCCGACTTTTACAAAATACTCATGCTTAAAAATAATATTATAATTGCAGGTGGAAAGGCAGCGAAGTCTGAAAGTGATTCCTTGACTAAAACTCACATGCAGACACAAGATGTTTTTGCTGATTTACTGAGGTAAATGTACATATCAAACAGAACCTATTGGGAATGTCCATTTTCTACTGATACAGCTAAGATGAATTTTCATGTAGAATCGCTTTTATTTACTAGATAGATATGTACTCTTACCTTTCAGGTACATGGTCACTTTATATTTGTCATAATGTTTGCATAACTGTCAAGTTTGTGGTGCCTGTGCATTTTATGATTAAGAATTATAAGGTTTCTGCTGAAAGAGTTTCGTAACGACTTTGATAGCAAATTGTTCAGTTTTATTTTAGCAACTTTCCATATCCACACCAGAGCCTCATTTAAATTTACCTGATTATATCCAATATTTCTGCCAAGTATGTTTCTGTTTGGTTCTAAAGAAAACATGTTTTAACACACTTTTCATTTGATCCCATCTGATCCGTTTTTGATGACAGTTTTCGTGAATTTTTTATTAGTTCAAAAAGTAACACCACCTGGTCACTACCTTTCAGAGATCATTCATGACAAGTTTAATTTCCATTGTTATGAAGAGTATTAGTTTTGATAAATGATACATGCACCTGTTATTACATATGTACTTAATTGACTTTGCATTATGTTGGTCAGTGACCTTTATTTTTCTGTTTACATGTTTACAACTTGTATAAACTATTTATAAGATGATGTAATTTTGCTGGATGTTTACTAAAAAGGACAATAGATTATAATATCACATGACTGGGAAATTTCTACAACATCACCTGATTTACATTGCTCTACAAGATCACATGCTTGTGGATTGTCCCATATTTTGTCAGTATACAAGCTTGATATTCAAACATTTCAGTTAATCTGCTTTAATTGGATACTTAAAACTATTTGGAGTTTATCGTCTCTGAACGTTAGATATGTAGATTTATATTTCATTGCATTTTTTTGGATTTATATTCGCTGAGGATCGTATCAACTTTACATTTTTAGGAATTTTTCCGTTTGCCGTGTAAACATTTTTACCATAGAATTCCTAGATCCTAGCCTTTGATGTCAAGAGTTGAATTTTGCCCTTAATAGGGGAAACACCCCCTCCTAGAACCTAAAGTCAAGTCCGATAGTTTGAGCTAATAAATGCCGTTTTGGGGGTATAAATTCTTACATAAGCTACAATTGAGAAGACATTCCAAATTGTCTACTTCTTGGGAACATTTATTACCAATTTAGTAATATTTTTTCCCAAAAGGTTATATAGGTAAATCGTTTTAATAAAATCTTCAGCACCTTAATTCATGATTTAGTAATATTTTTAAAGTACCGTTATGTACTCGTGGTCAAAAATATGGATTACTGGTATTTTCAAAGTCAAACTTCCAACTTTGACTATAAGTGCACAAAAACTGTATGTAGGAGGGTCAAATGTTTCAGTGAAAATCTCATTACATTATTTTATTCTGCGCTACAAAAGTCTCCGTTTTTGTCCGTGCGCTAGTTTTCGAGTTCTGAGCATCACATTTTCATGGGAAAAAAAATAGAAATTTTGAAATGAGAAAAACTCGAAAAAAAATGCTTTCAAAACTTATTTTCGCTGTGTTATCACCTAAAGTATCATTCTTCTATGAAAATTATCTATTTTTGAAATTTTTCTTACATAAAAGTATATGCTCATTTTGAAAATTATAAAATATATGTCAAAGATATAAAAATTTCATATTTATGAGCAAGAGTATAAATATAGAGATTCAAGTCTGGTCAAATGATCGAATGATTATATCTGCGTCCATACGACCTAAATACGTCGGGAAGCAACGTTAATTATTGCTATTAACTTGTAAGAAGTTTTTAAAATTTTCGGGGCCAGAAAATATAAATTTGTTCAAGGGGCAAATGATTCATTGATTTTGCTTTCCAGGTACTTAACATTTTATAGTAAAAACTTGTTGGAGGCATGAAAAGCAAAATATATTTTAGTGCACATTTTGAATGAATGGTAAACCCATTTCAAGTGATACCACCGGTTAGCTCCAAGGATCAATATTATACGTATGTAAGCAAGAACTATTTGATAATTGCTTTCAATGTGTATTTTTTTTTACTTTTGTTCTATTTCTTTACAGAAACGTATTACCAGAAAACTTGATAGCAGCAACATTTCAAGTGGTAAGAATACAATCCTCATTGCTATACCAGTGTCAATACGTACTGACTTTTTCTTAATGCAGAACTTTGTACAAAATAAATTGTGGATGACATGTTCTAAAACATAGAGACTGAAGTCATAAATTTATATTAGACGCTATTTTTATGAATTGACAATTTATCTATCTATCTATCCATGGTGTCATGAAAATCACTAAAATCTGTACCACGACTGTTTCCAGAAACTATTGTGCATTAACGTGTAATGTTGTAGTAGATCACCAAAATGAAGCAGCATTAGTCACTCTGGCAACATGATGGATATATTTTGTTACATTGGTGTTAATAAATTAATATTCGATGCATTTCACTTCATTGTTCTCCGGAAAAATATTCACGATTGTGCATTAAACTTTAATACTGGTGATTTTCCTTTTTTAATCTATTTTCAACAAAACTAGCAACGGATATTTCTATGGTTTCCTTTAATTAACATATATTTTTCTTATAAAAATTGCCTCTAGCAAGAAGTCAATAGTTAATTCATTCACATTCGGTCTTCAAGTCATTCTATACTGTAGGCACAAACCATTGTATCATAGATGACTGTTTAATAAATGTAACAACTAATGGCACATATGTACGCACAAACAACATATATCACAGAGGACCGTTTACTAAATGTTAAAACTAATGGTAAATATTGTAGGCACAAACAACATATATCACAGACAGCCATTTACCAAATGTAACAACTAAAGGTACATATTGTAGGCACAAACAACATATATCACAGAGGATCGTTTACTAAATGTTACAACTAATGGTACATACTCAGAAGAATTTGTAACATTTCTAAAAGAAAAGAAAGTTGGTAAATCCCCTAGCGTCAACATGCTTGGTAAGTAATGCCGTTTTTCGTATCCATGTGACAACTAGTCAAAAGATTGGGTTCATTATAAATTTAAGTACATCGGTATATTGCATCACTTAGTATTCGTTTAGAATTTTTTTTTAATTTAGTGCAAACAACAGTAATATCATGCTTGCCAAATACAGCAACTAGCTATAAAGAAGTCGACCAAAACTTGCTCGTTTGACTGAACATGGCATAGCTTTAGATGCGAATAGAAGGCTTTTCTGATGTCTCGCATGGTTCCCAGCATGCGAGTATTTGGTATAAGAATGGGAGAGTGTAGACATTTTAATAGATTGATTACAAATGCGCAACATGTATTTTGACTTCATTTGACTGATTTTTTCATAGTTCATGTACACGTACCTTTCTGCTGTTGCACGTTTTCAGACACAAACGGTTTTCTTCTGTTCGGGAATACCCACTTTTAAAAGATGTCGGGCCTGTTGAATAATTTAAGGATCCATGAAGTTGTGAATGTTAAGATAAATAGAGTGATGCGGTTACCTAATCCTGACGACTGTAATAACAGATAAAGGGCAGAAAATCAAACTTTTGATATAACATCCAGATAGATTTATTATATTTAATATGCAGTTACAACACATTATCAAAACATGCCAAGAATATACAATGCATCAACAATTAATGTCCACCACCGATGTTTGAGGCCAAATGCCTGAAATTATTTCAGTTCAACATTATTTCACTCTAATTACTGTCATTTACAGGAATTTTAGTCATTAGTTCATTTTTTGGAATGGCTACAGCAGCTTTGGGTGAAGTCGGGCGTCCTTTCTACAAGTTTTTCTATGCTGCCACAGAAATCGTATTATTTATATTGGAAAAGATGTTATGGTTTGTATTTTATGTGTGTATTTGAATGAGGTATGATGTTAATTTCAGCATAGTTTAACCATAAAATGACAACAGAATAGTGCCTAGAGGGCCTTAAGCTGTCAACAATCAACTGGTAAATTTACAAAATGTGACTTCCATTCCAACGGATAAAGTTACCGAATGTCAAAACGAATACAAGAAAGCACATACATGTCTTCCTGCTTTTATGTTTATTTAATTGTGTTTACTATAAAGAATACGAGTCTCGGCACAACTTCCAGCAATTTTAAGCTATATTGTCAAATAGTATTCTTGGTGAAAACCATAATATCGGAGGAACAATTGCCGAAATTTCAGCTTTTTATTGTTGCAGAAGATATCTGGTCATGGTAACTGTCATTTTTCCTTTCTTTCCATAGTCAGACAAGACTAAAGAAGTTCGAGGCTAGTTATCAGAACTCACCTTTTCCCCTTTCTTTTTGTGATTTAATGATTTAATAAGTGTTCATTTACCAATCAAATCTTTATTCTCTTGTCAGTAAAATAAAAACAATTTAAACATTTATTAAACATAATTTAACTTCGTCATATTCTATTTAACTAGCTTTATCGAAATAATTGAATAGTTATTGTATATTATTATGTCTACTTGATTTCATTTTTACTCGTGTATTTAATTTTTTAGAAGATTTCCTGCTGAAAATGTATCAGTCATGATTATCAAATATTTCATTTTGCTTTTCAGGATGACTCCTATTGGTGTTGCTAGTCTTATAATGAAAGAAGTAGGAGGAGCAAGTGATCTAAAGGACGACTTCATAAGACTAGGTGTCTTTATTGGTACATTCATGCTGAGTTTAGCTTTATTTTTATTTATTGTACATCCTGTGATATACTTTTTTGTTGTAAAGCGGAATCCATTCAAGTTTATGGCTTCAGTAACGGAACCGATGCTTATAGTACTGGCAACCACTCTAACGTAAGTATAGCGTTACGCAGATTAGTTTAGCAAAATAGAAAATTCAAGTGTCAGGGCCTCAAAATCAACCAACAAAATCAGTTGTCAGTATATAGGACATGGAAACATCTAAGCAAATGATTAATGTTTATTCTATATATTTTGTATAGTGCATATTTTATTTACCGTGATCCAGACAGAAACAATAAAATCCAATTTGACGTGAAATATGCCAACCAAAAATTATAATGTAATGATATCTAAACGAGGATCCTCTGTGGCCGAGTGGTGTAGGTTGTAAGTCATTTCTACTACATGTAATAATTACCAGCATGTCAACACTGAAGCATGCGTTCGAGTTTTGCTTGTGGCGAAATATGTGCGACTCAAACCTTAATTGACAAGGATTGCCAGTTTTCCTGCCGAAGGTTGATTAGGGGCTGTAATCGGCTTCTCCCGCAGTAACAACTGGAGGCTGCAATAAAGCTAAAAATACGTTCAACTTGGCGTAAAACTTCATTCAGATTAAAAAACAATCTAACCGGCAAACGGTTATTAGAATTTGTTTTTAAATCAAGGTAAATTCTCTGAATTATGCCAAACTGGTTGATTTATATATGTTTTTTCTTTTTGATTTTTTTTCTTTTCTTTTCATTTTTTTTTTGATATATACAAATTTGGACATTAAGTGTTGATAACATAACATAACAGATTTTCTCCAAAAATACTTTATTTAACTTGTCGCTTTCCTTGTTTGGAAATAATGTTATACAGTCATGACATAGCATTGTTTAATTTTTTTTCATTTTGTGTTAATTTACAAGAATTGCATTTAATTTTTCAGGACTGTTGCTATGCCTGAATCTTTGCGTAAACTAGAATCACCTCCCAATGATATAGACAGACGTGTTACTCGTTTTGTTGTACCATTATGTGCAGCTATCGGTCGGACTGGTAGTTGCATTTTCTTAGCGTCATCATGTGTGTTTATATCCCAGTTAGAGGATAAAGATCAGAACGCAGCATCAGTTATACTTATAATGTAGGTAGAAGAACTTTAACTCCATGTATAATAATATACCTTTTTACTTACTACCAAAAATCTAACATTTGAAGTCAAAAAGATAGTACTAGAAGAAGATTTTGTCCATTTTTCTCGTCTATAAGTAGTAATAATAAGTTGTGGAATTAAAAAGATATAATCTGATTGATGTGATTTACAAATAATTATTTCTGACTTTATTGGCGGAAAATAGAAATACTTATAATTGCATTTATGTTACTCAATAGTTCGTTAGAAATCTCAGCAAGTTTTATCTCCTGCAAAAATATTCTTCGCAGGTTTTGACTTTACTTGTGATTTGGGTTGTTTTCAGCTGTTCAACATTCGATCGAGTCCCAATATTTGTCTTGGAGCACCACTGATACGACATAATTTGTTGACATGTACAGGTGGTGCATCAAATTCACTTTGGTAATTGGTGTTAACATGTCAGTGCATGTGGTGCATTAAATTCACTTCGGTATCTTGTGTTGACATGTCAGTGCGTGTGGTGCATTAAATTCACTTTGGTATCTTGTGTTGACATGTCAGTGCGTGTGGTGCATCAAATTCACTTCGGTTTCTTGTGTTAACACACCAGTGTGTTTCGGTACATCAAATTCACTTTGGTATCTTGTGTTAACACGTCGGTGTGTTGTGGTGCATCAACTTCACTCAATATCTTGCGTTAATGGGTCAATGTGTTGTGTGTATCAAATTCACCTCGGTATTTTGTGTTAATACGTCAGTGTGTTGTGGTACAACAAATCACTTCAATATCTTGCGTTTACACGTCAATGTGTTGTAGTGCATCAAATTCACTTCTGTATTGTGTATTAACGCGTCAGTATGTTGTGATGTATCAAATTCACTTCGGTATCTTGCGATAACACCCCAGTGTAATGTGATGCATCAACTCCGATATTTTGCATTAACGTGCCAGTGTGTTTTGGTTCATCAAGTTCACTTCGGTATCTTGTGTTAACACGTTAGTGTTTTGTGGTGCATCAAATTCACTTCGGTATCTTGTGTTAACACGTCAGTGTGTGGTGGTGCATCAAATTCACTTTTGTTTCTTGTGTTAGCGCGTCAGTGTTTTGTTGGGCATCAAATTCACTTTTGTCTCTTGTGTTGACGCGTCAGTGTGTTGTGGTGCATAAAATTCACTTCGGTAACTTGTGTTAACACGTCAGTGCGTGTGGTGTATCAAAGTCTCTTTGGTATTTTGTGTTATCGCGTCATTGCGTGTGATGTATCTAATTCACTTCGGTATGTTTGCGATAACAGTGTAATGTAAGGTATTAGTTTACTACTTTTTTTGCATTAACGCGCCAGTGTGTTATGGTACATCAAGTTCACTTTGATATCCTGCGTCAACACGTCAGTGTGTTATAGTGCATCAAATTCACTTCGATATCTTTTGTTTAAACATCAGTGTGCAGTTATGAATCAAATTTGCTTCGGTATTTTGCGTTAATGCGTCACTTTGTTGTGATGCATCAAATTCACTTCGGTATCTTCGATAATACCCCAGTGTAATTTGGTGTATCAAATTTACTTTGGTATTTTGAATTAAATTGGTGTGTTGTGGTGCAAGAAGTTCACTTCGGTATCTTATGTTAACGCTTTAGTAGTTGAAAAGTCTGAATCCTAGTAGTATCAAATAAATTAGATGTATGGTTATGAATAATTTAAACTATTACGTGCTGTAATTGTCTAGGGCGCTGGAGCCATAGATGTCACACCAGCGTGAGTTCAAATCCCGCCGAGGGAAGAACAAAAACCTGTCATCCACTTCTAACAGTGTTGGGTTG
>JAOXYJ010146160.1:0-10883 GCA_028566555.1 Lithophaga nigra
ATTACAGTATGGTGTTTGTGTGAAAAGATGTGAGGGAGCCAATTTAAAGCCAAGACCAAATTTTTGTGGTGATATAAGGAAGCCATACAAAGTAATAGGTCAACATTCTAAGTACTTTAAAAAATTCTCATTCAACCAATATTTGTATTACTTTAGGCCAGGTAGTTAAACACCTTCTGAAGTGTTTATTAGATGTCCAAATGTGACATGTTTACCGGAAGAAAAACTTTGGACCGGGAAGAATAATAATTGTTTTAAAAACGTACTGCGTATAATCTATTTAAATGTTAAGTAGCAATTAGCGTAAATTAAAAATATGAGTATCCTGGCTTCATTTTCTATAATAAAGGTTCAAATGCCGTAACATTTTGGTTGTTTTGCAAAGGATTTATTGGGAGAATCTTTTAATTTTGCATAAAAAGTCTATCATTGTTCTAAAATTCAATTGAATTTGTCGTGCAAAATTTTAAAAACTAATATAATTATCCGAGTAGAGATAAAATTTCGAGTTTTGCTCATTACTGAAGCTGAGCGGAAGAACAGCAACAAAGTACAAAAAAAAATTACCATTCCTATACATGTCTGTTTTTGTACTGCCATTGGATTTTGTCTTGTGCGTAATAGCATTCAATTACCATAATAAGAAAAATGAAGATTGTTTTTTGAAAAAAATCAAACTCTTTTGCATGTTTGCGAAAACATTTCAATATATTCATCACATAATTAACATTTTAGGGTTTCTAATTAACATGTTATCTTACAAACATATATGTGAATTACAATTAGAAAAATCTGTTTTAAATTTTTTTGTTAAACAGAATTTGCGAAAACAGTTTGCAAGCAAGTAAAAAAGATATGTATACGTAATGAAATTATGGGATCGTCTATTTATGTACACAGTTGTACGTTTATTGAAAAGTGTTGGATAAAATTGATGTTGGATTTTTAAAGCTTCTATATCTGGACTTCACTTTTGATTTATATACATATAGTTATATATCTGTGACATAAGGTTGGAATTTATCATTTCTAGGACAAGAGATTATTTGTGAAAATTTGAATTCAATTGAAGGATATTTAACTTTGTTTGAAGAGTACCTTGTTTGGTAAGTACAGACAGTCAACTTATGTTCTCATTATAATTACGGGTTTACCTACAATTATAAGAAAAAAATTGTCTGTTTAAATGATTGGTAAACAAAGCATCAAGTATCTATTGACGAACGTGTTTATTTGAAATACAGTACAGGGACCTTGCTTTCTTCCTCCGTATTTCGTACAGTTAAGAACAAAACAATAAAAAATAGGTGATATCATTTGGAATTTTAAAATTCTGGCACTTTCAATGCGAACAGAATTGTCTGAATGTATTTTTTTTCTGTTTTTAGAAGGGGACCGACGAAGCAGTGAATATAAACCATTCAGATTTTTTCCGTAAACATTCTTCACCCAAGAATGAAAGCAAAGCAGTTCACGGGATGTTTTTATTATGCTGTATTGTTTATGTATTTTAATATTTTACTCTTAAACATTGGTGAAATTTTTTATTTTGATAAATTTAGAATAATGACTATTTTGTCAACACTAGTATAGTACTGACGCTTGTTTTGCCAAATATCTATCACATTTGTATCAGTTATAGCGTTTGCCTAACAAACCTCTGTGGTAGCCTAAATCAGAAATATACAGTGATACCTTGAATCGAAAAAGCTTCACTGTAAGAATTGTAGCAAAATATGGTAACATTACACAATAAAAATGGCAAAATGTTATTTTTTAACTCTAAACCTTTCAGTGCAACGAAGGTACCCCAATAGTTCAGGTTATGATTTCGTCTGCCATGAAATGGCTCCTGTGTGAACTTAAATTTCCAAGCCCTGTAATAAATTTTTGATCCTTACAGAGAATGCCCTTTAATAAGAAATAGTTTTATCTAAAAAAAAACTTTTTGAAATTATTTCAAGAATATTTAATTAGAAATTAAAGCGCTATTTAGGCGACAAGATATTATGACATACAGGCAGATGGACAGATGGATCAAAACCATAATACTCTTGCTACTGCGTTGGATGGGTTAAAAAAACGAAAACCTCATGCACTTTTATTTTAGAGTGATGGAGAGAGCGAGGGAAGTATCGCTATAAAATTAACTGCACAGTTTCATTCTCATGGTAGAATTAACATTTTACCATTTTTATACTTAAAAGAGAACGAAAAGGAAAAAAAAGGCAAATTAATCCCAAATTATTAAACGAGAAAAGCCTAGAGCTCACCTGAGTATATACTGCTCACCTGGTTCTAATTGACCAACTTAGAAATTGAAACATCTCAGAATGCCAGTCATCATCAAAAATGTGAACTTGGTGATAAACTTTTGTAATCATTTGTGAATAGTTTCACTTTGCCTGTGTCAGTTTTTCCAAGAAAATCATCTGTGTTATTGATCTTTTAGTATATTTCTCATTGTGTTAAATGTTAAATTACATGTATGTTCCTCATTATTGGCCATCTTGGATTCCGGATTGACATCAAAAACATGTTTTGGTAAAGAACCTTCCAATGATCATTTATGGACATTTTCCTTAAACAGTCTAAAGATTTTTTGCTAAAAGAAAAACTTCAAGTGTATTTCCCATAGGTCCACTGATAAACTATTTTTACAGTGAATTCTGATCACCACCAAAAGCATGAATATATTTCGCCCCAACTGTCTTAGTCGTTTCCATGAAGATCTCCAAGTGAATTTCCTGTAGGGTCCAATGTTAAATTATGTTGAGGGGAGAAGGAGGGGGTCTGGTCCCAAAATCCCGAACTTAAAAAAAAATGCTATCCCGAATCCCAAAAATCTTAAATAGGAACTCTCGGGTCACGAAGATAAATCCCGAATTAAAAAGGCCCAATCCCGGAGTCCCCAAAAAGGTCCTCCCCCTGTGTTTCACAGTGGTGACCATCTTGGAAATCCGATTGGCACCATAAACACGGTTTTAGTAGAGAACCCTTTGAATCATCATTCACGGAGATGTTTCCTTTCAATCGCCTTAGTGAACTGCATTCCCCATAGGATCCAAGCTAAACTATGTTCCACGGTGACAGCCATCTTGGAATTCAAATCGTCATCAAAAACAAAACTTTAGTAAAGTACCGTCCAATGATCATTCATGGATAGGTAAAGCTTCAAATATCTTAGTCGTCTCCAAGAAGATCTTCAAATGCATTTTCCATACGAACCAATGTTAAACTTTGTGCCGTACTGGCAGCCACCTTGGTTTTTAGATCGGTAGATGACCACCCAAGACTCATTCACACCATAAAACAATTTCATCGGCTGAGTAGATTCTGACAAGATCTTTGAAGTTTCACACGTTAGTAGCCCTTACCGTCATGTTGAATTTCAGACCGGAATGAAAAACACATTTTATAAAGGACCTTTCAATGCACATGACTGCCAAATTTGATTCCTTTTGGCTTGGTGATTTTTGAGGAGACGATTAAAATGTGAAATGCTAGCGCCAGAGGGACGACGAAGACGGATGCTAGGTAATGGCATTAGATTACATGGTCCCTCGGACCAGGTGAGCTGAAAATAAAGTAGAAGCCAACAATGAAACATCACAATTAACTGCACCACTTCCCCACTTACAAAAAGACTGGTTCTCTGTCTTGTTACTATGTTGTTGTCTTTATTAATAGTCTTCTGTATATGAGTATTGCGTGATTGAAGCGAACCCAATGTGTTGACATTTCAACAAAAGAATTATTGCTCATGAAATCCACTGTATACATACCAAACCAAGCAGGAAGAACCAGTCTAGAAGAATGATTAGTAACAATAAAAGAAATTATCCTGATGCGGGATAATCAGATAAAAACGCTTTAAGTGATTAGGTTAAACCGATTTATTGACATCAAAACTTTCCTTCTCTTATTTCTGTAATTTGTAAAAACTGGTGTAAAAAACTCGGAATAAAAATTCTACACAGTGCAAAGTTTGTCAAGAAGATCAGCAGCTAACTTTAATTCTTAAACTAACATTTCATCTATACCAGATACTATTATTTAATTATACAAGTGCTTTGGAAATAGAAAGATCGTCTGCAAGTGTACAGCAAGGAAACGGATACAAGTACGATGCGGGATTGATTTAATTCATTGCAAAAAAAAAGCTTGAAACTGCAGATACTACAGACACTGACAAGCTTCTAACTTGGAGATTTACCAATAAAAACGAAGTATCACAAGAACCTCTTTATCTTTGTTACTGTATTTCATTGGCTGAGAAGTTAGAAGATTTCCCTATCAAAATGATACTTCGCGCCAAAAACTTACTTGTATTGTATTTTCTATGCTGGTTAATTAATTTGCCGTTATATTAAAGATAATTTTTAAAACGGCTGTCACGGTCATCTTGGATATCGAATTTATACACCAAACATGACTTTGAACAGAACTATAGACTCACTTAACCTGGTTCTAAAATGACCAATTAAGAAATTAAGTATGAATATTTCTAAGAATCCGACAGAAGGTGATTCATGACCAAAAGATCCCAAGAAAATCTAGGTATCTCTGTATTCAGGGTCTGGTATAAAGTGCTAAATGAATGAGGGTTTTCCATTTACATCGTGGTAACTGGAGTAATAAAATACAAAGAAAGCGCTATAAAGTAGAAGATAAAGGGAGATAACTCTTGACTTTCTAAAAAATTTAGAACAGAAAACTTTATATAGAATCTTATAATTATTACTTATAGTTTATCAAATTATTTATTATGTACAAAAGCACATGAGTATCTAACATTTTTTTTCAGAAAAGAATGACACCTTATCACAGAATATTAGCAATTCCAACATTCTGTGGACATACATTGTACATGTAAGGAAAACTTAACATATTAAGTTGTTGCAGTAAAATTTATGTTAAACTTTTATGTTAAATACTGCATTTCTTCATTACTGTCTGTTCATATTTTTCTTATGCTAACTGAAACTTCATTACATTCGTAACTAGTCATATTTTCAGAGAAAATAAACTTATTGCTAACCTGTTTCTTCCAGGATACTGATAAATGTCTTTGAAGTTTCACTGAAATTGTACTGTGGCCTGGGTGGCAGAGTGGTCAACTTCACTAACACGTAACCACAAGCCTAACACCCCCTGCCACAGGTTAAAGTGATCTGTTAAGGTTTACAGACACCTACCCGAGGTCGGAGGTTTTACTGGATCAGTTGGATAGCTGTCCAGGCCTTTCCTCTCACACTATAAAGTCTGACAGTCACGATATACCTGAAATACTGCTGAAAGTGACGAATAACTCCTAGCAATCTGTCTATTCATCTAAAATTGTATCAGTAAATACTTAGAAAAGTGATGAAAAAGCTAACTCGATAATGCTGGGGTCTACATCAAGAATTTCATTTCATTACTTTGTGAATTACCAAATTCATTCACATAAATTATTATTCCTGTCATAATTTATACCCGTGTAGCAGCCAAATAACCTTGTTGGTTTTTTTGGGATCTTCCGACCTTGTGCCCTGTTCACATTAGCTCTGCCTGATTTTTAGATAGACTATTACTTAATATCTATTTTTTAGCTAATTGATATTAAGAATATCACAGTAATGAAAAATGTCATTTGTCAACTGAATGAAGAAAAAAGTTTAACATTATCAATAGCATCAGTCAAGGTTCAGGGCACAATACATGCAGAAATATACACAAATACACGCAGATTAAAGCGTACATCTTCATTTCGATTAACTTTTGTTAAAACTTACATGTCACTGTTCGAAGAATAGGATATGTTCAGTTATCTTAAAGTACATCGGAATATTGAAAGTTACCTCTTACAGTACGTGTACATCACCCATACCTACATAAATATTACCATTTTTAGTCTTATTTTGGACAGTTTTTCCATGAAATAATTCATGTCCATAAACATTTGAAATAAGTACTCTCCGGGTAAATCTTCATCGAGATCAGCGCAGAAACATTAAACCAGGCAAAAAATTGGAATTAAATACAAAAATGGCCCATAGAAGGTCTATTGTCTGTTGGTATATGAAATTTCCTCTAATATGTCAATTCTAGCAATCCAATAATCTCTACTTTGGGTGGGAACGGTATTCGTTTGCAAGTGTACGAGAACTTGTCATCTAGTGAGACTATTAGCGGGTCATTGTTGTCTAACATCCTTTGCTAGTAGCACATTATGAAAAGGAATTGTTTTTTCTTTCACTTCCACTATCCAACAAAACTTTCTTCATATAAATCCGTTTCTTTCACGTATCATTTAACGTTAGTATCAGCTGGTAATAAACATACATCCGCAAATATAAAACTGTTACACTAAAATATTTTATCACCAATGACAAGTAACATAAAGCAAAATTTACACGAAAAATTGTCAGTTCTCCTTTCACACTGTATAGATAAATTTTAGTATAACAAAAAATCATGTAAACTTCATGTCCCTTTAACATTTTCGTACAACTACTGACCGTGCAATCATCAATTGAAAAAAACCATGTACGTATTGTAATAAAAGACATGTTTTATCTGTTAATTCATACAATAAACTGAACATTTACAAATAAAACATGATCTTAAAACGTTATCACATATGTTTTTAGCATGTTTCTTTTTATGACTTGTTCGTGTCTATTTCCTGTATGTAGACCTGCATTATATAAAATGGTGCTGCCTTAGTTCCAAACACAGCTCGTCATTTCCTCCCTCTAAAGGCCTTTCTCTGCTGACAATACAGGTATGTCTACTGAAATATATGTTATACATCTTTGAAATTTTGCAAAAATATTCGTGGTCTACATCTCACTGTACAATATTCCAGGCGTGTCTTTGCAAATTATATCAGAAACAGCTTAAAGTGGAAATTGTGATATTGTTTTTTCATTATGACAAAAACAATCTACTTTAAGTCCTTTCTATCTTATTTTTATATTAAAGCTGATTAAGTCATAACTGAAGAATACGTATTTATAAGGTCAGATAAAAGTAGCAAGAAAATGTAGTAAAATTACAAAAGTATCAGAATAATAGAGAAAAAAAAAGCTAAAGTGTCGACAATTAATGGCCAAAAAATAACAAATCTAATATTAAATTAAATTAAAACAAAATATTTTATAAAAATTATCTCATCGTTCTGTACAATTTCAGTTATGTGTTTGCTTATAGGGTGCTGCGTTCTCCTTTTGACATAGCAACAAGTGATAATAATTATACCCTTTTCAATATCGGCACTGTTATCATCACGAGAAGCTTTTATCAGCCCAAGAGCTTAAGCTCGAGGGATGATAACAGTGCCGACATGGAAAAAGGACATTTATTAATCTATTTATCACGTATTTGGGCAGTGAAGATGATTTTAACTTTTATCAAATGTTTCACGACTGACCTAGGATTCAGAGGAATGTAAAAATATATACAATGACATTGTGTCAGTTCCAACTTTGTATAAATATTTAAACGCTTTAAAATGTCACACAATTGTCAAATTTCAGACCATCGCTTTCAAAATTGAAAAGATGTATTCAAAACTTTATCGATTTGTAATACAGGTAAATAAGCTTTGAATCTGAAGGTTTTTCTCATATGCTTAAGTATTGTTTTTAACTGGCAGTTGCAGGATGCTATCAGGCCACGGCAAATAACATGAATTTAGGCCCGATAACGTGTTATTTGGTCCATAAACTGATAACAGATGTCACAATTTGCCATTAATACATATACAAACTTAACATCACAAATAAATATGTGATAATATTGTATATACATGTATTTCTTGTTGACCTTTTACTATTTTTACAAATTACTAGCATTCCTCTTTTTCTTAATAAATATATATTGAAATTTAAAGGTACACCGGTAATTTTTTGTAAAACCACACCTGAAAACTCAATGGTCATGCACAATGATGCCTATACCAATTATAAGTACAATGAATTCCGGAATCATTTGACCATGCTGTTATAGTTATATAAGCTCGTGCTTCATTAGACATGATTTATTATTTGTAAGCTTTGGTCTGTGCAGATAGGAGATAAAACAAAACGATACGTATAGAAGTCGAAATGGAAATACTAATTTCTGTTTTTTTATGTCTTAAATAAAAATGTTCTTTATTCTAGACTGCCAAAATGAATCCCTTAAACACCGTTGTCGCAATTTTTGCTGTCTGCTTTGTGACAGTTAATGGAGCCGGCTATGGAAAAGGAGGTGGAATGGGTGGTGGTATGATGCACGGCGGCGGAATGGGAGGCGGTATGATGGGCGCAGGAATGGGAGGAGGCATGATGGGTGGTGGAATGATGGGAGGAATGGAAGGAATGATGGGAGGAATGGGTAAAATGATGGGAATGCCAATGGGAGGCGGCATGATGGGAGGTGGAATGCCAATGGGAGGTGGCATGATGGGAGGTGGAATGCCAATGGGAGGCGGCATGATGGGAGGTGGAATGCCGAAGATGGGTGGAATGATGGGAGGCATGCCAATGATGCCTATGCCAATGCCTATGATGCCTGGAATGGGAGGTAAGTACGAATTATTTTTTAATCTTTCATTACAGAATACTTTGCAGGGTGTGATATTTAATTCGTCTGGTTTGAAATCTATAGATTTAAAATTTGGGGGACGCTAAGAGTAAATGATACCATAATTTTTCTCAACAATTTACAGTAAGTTTTAAATGTACACATACAAATACGGAACAAAAGAAAAAACGAACCATATAATGTCTTTAATTTTATTTGTCCAAAATAAGTTTTAGGCATAACAAAGACTTTTACAAATTCTTTTACGAGTCGCATTTTAGCAATCGTTTCAATACGAATACACAAGGTTCAAACAGTTCCTCAGTTACTGGAGTCTTACCACTGGAGGACGAATTCAAAATTACACAGACTGCAACTAAAACTTGTATGTCAAAATTGAAGATTTAAATTTAAACGGAGTCGCACATGTTTAATATATGTTTATGGTGTACATATAATGCTAAAATTACTATCTTAAGTTTTTGTGAAATCTCAGAATTCAAAAGTTCTGACAATTTTTTTTATATACAATCAATGATGACGTGTAGAAAGTAACCTGCCTTTGCTGAGCTTTGGCTTATATGCAGTTGACATTTCAAATTTTTATATTGGTTTATGAATTTAAGATTAACTCTATTATTTTTTTTCAGTACAAATGATATGCCCTATATGAACGTATATATATCTTTCATGTATTTTTTACAGGTATGGGAGGTGGCATGATGGGCGGAATGGGTGGAATGGGCGGCGGCATGATGGGCGGCATGGGCGGCATGGGCGGTAAAAGAAGTAAGTTCATAGCAACCAATTACATATACATTTGTACCCATACATATACATTTGAGAAGATATGAATTCGCTTGTTTAACATAATGTTATCTTTGAAACTGAACAACAGGATGATTTTCAACCGAAGTACGCCAGCAAACATAACTCAATAAAAGATACTGTACTTCAGCATGGACATTTTTAATGTTCAAAACGATTGAATCATGTGCGGTTCTGCTGAAAACAAAGTGTAAAAAGCGAATTTAAATTGTCGTAATATAAAACTAATCAACCTAATCTACATTCCAAGCCCGTTAGTTAAATATACACCATACGAAGTCAATCTGAATGAACATGAATATTTATACTGCAGTTGCTATGGTAACAACCGAATAAAGCCTGTGAAATAAAGATAAGCTTTATTATGCTAGGAGCGTAATAAAGTCTCCTGGTACCCTGCTCTTATGTAGACCGAAAGGCAAAAAACAAATTGCTGGTTGAATGCAGACTGCGAAGAGGAGACCTAGCGCATACTTCGCCTGATAAAATGTTACGTGTTTCTTACGTAAATTTGACCAATTCCAACAACTGAATCATTGCAGGATAAACAGAATATATGTACATTGTCGACAGATATAAATTTTATTTGTACTCGCTGTGAAACAGGAGAGAAAAGCTCGCCTTCTGCCCATTTCTAAACCTCGTACAAATAAATTTCATATTCGCCGACAATATACACATATACTGTGTGTATATATACTCAGAAAAATTATTTAAGCACCACTGTTTAATTTGTGAGATACTTTTAACTCTTCATATTTTGATAATTTTTTCTTCTTATTGCACACTCTTCGTTTTAAAGGAAACATCTCAAACCGAAATACAAATGTATAGTAATTATGCAAGACATTGCATATCAAGTGACGAAAAGTGTAGTTTAATACATCATTACTTATGCTTTCCGTCGGACTTGCAATTTAAAAGGGTTTTTGTTAACTTTGAACCACTTAACAATAATACATTTTAAATTAATAGAGGATACATGTATATTTGTTTTAAAGTAATGTCATTTGTTGTTTTGTAGGATATAGACGAAGTTCTGGTATGTATTTGTTAAAAATAAAATAGTGTATTTTAACTTAAATGCGGAAGACGTTTTAACACTCATGCATAAGGAGACAATAAGATAGAGTGGTCATTTATTACACGACATAAAACATGTCACTAGCTACTTTATGTACTAGTATGACAATGAAACATACAACATTTATGATTGGTTGTAAAGAAATAGAAATAATTACAAGAGAAGAGCATAATATTTAAATATATATAAGTTTGTACCAACACATATACACACTCACATACTTGTTGATTGTCAAATTTATTTCGAAGTTAGCGATAAGTTCTATTAAAATCTGCAGTTTGGGTTTTATAAATCCTGAAACTTAATTACAGTTTGTTTGAGATTATCTTTTATTAAATACTGTAAATATGAATGTAACGGATAATCAGCGACTATAAATAGAGAAATCGATTGTGACCAGGCATGGGGTAATCGTAAT